>CAUYPK010035226.1:0-10003 GCA_963574355.1 Loris lydekkerianus | reverse complement strand
TCCTTCCCTTCAATTGTCCAACAGGTTGCCTGTTGGTTTTGAGTGGCTTTCCTTTTGGATGCCTCCCTCAGTTCAGGAATAAATATTCATCAATTGGGTTTTGTCAGCATTTGCAAGCTGCTGTCCTCCATAAGGGAGGGGTCTGCTGGCCAGCATGGCAAAGCAGGAAAGAATCTTTACAAACAGAGTCTATGGTTTTAAATTACCCCTCATATATAGCAATCCGCCAGTTCACTGAACATCTCCCGCTGTCCATCTACACCAATAATCCACACACGGGGAAGGTCCAGACCCCATTTCCTCTTACTGAAGGCTTGGGAGATGTGGGCTACACGTCCGTCCTGTCCACCATCATGCTCCACATCCCCAACAAAGGTTTAATAACCAGAATCCACAGAGAACTCAAATGTATTAGCAAGAAAAGAAGAAGTGATCTCATCTCAGGGTAGGCAAGGGACTTGAAGAGAAACTTCTCTGGAGAAGACAGGTGCATGGCCTACAGCCATATGAAAAAATACTTATCATCCTTAATCATCAGAGAAATGCAAATCAAAACTACTTTGAGATATCATCTAACTCCAGTAAGATTAGCCCATATCACAAAATCCAAAGACCAGAGATGTTGGCATGGATGTGGAGAAAAGGGAACACTTCTACATTGCTGGTGGGAATGCAAACTAATATGTTCCTTTTGGAAAGATGTTTGGAGAACATGTAGAGATCTAAAAATAGACCTGCTGTTCAATCCTATAATTCTTCTACTAGGTATATACTCAGAAGACCAAAAAAATCACATTATAACAAAGGTATTTGTACCATAATGTTTGCTGCAGCCCAATTCATAATTGCTAAGTCATGGAAAATGCCCAAGTGCTCATTGATCCACGAATGGATTAATAAATTGTGGTATATGTACACCATGGAATATTATGCAGCCTTAAAGAAAGATGGAGACTCTACCTCTTCCATGTTTACATGGATTGAGCTGGAACATGTTCTTCTTAGTAAAGTATCTCAAGAATGGAGGAAAAAGTATCCAATGTACTCAACCCTACTAGGAAACTAATTTATGGCTTTCATATGAAGGCTATAACCCAATTACAACTTAAGAATAGGGGGAAGGGGAAAAGAGAGGGGAGGGAGGGAAGGAGGAGGATGGGCGGAGGGAGGGTGATTGGTGGGATTACACCTATGGTGCATCTTACAAGGGTACATGTGAAACTTAGTAAATGTAGAATATAAATATCTTACCACAATAACTAAGAAAATGCCAGGAAGGCTATGTTAAGCAGTGTGATGAAAATATGTCAAATGGTCTATAAAACCAGAGTATGGTGCCCCATGATCACATTAATGTACACAGCTATGATTTAATAATAATAAAAAAGAAAGCTATAACCCAATTATAACCTAAAAATATGGGGAAAGGGGAACGGGAGTATGGGAGGGGAGAGGGGAGGGTGGGTGGAGGGAGGTTAATTGGTGGGACCACACCTATGGAGCATCTTCCAAGGGTACATGTGAAACTTAGTAAATGTAGAATATAAGTGTCTTAACACAATAACTAAGAAAATGGCAGGAAGGCTATGTTAACCAGTTTGATGAAAATATTTCAAATTATATATAAAACCAGTGCATGGTGCCCCATGATTGCATTAATATACATAGCTATGATTTAATGAAAAACAACAAAAAAAAGATAATGGGGCATTGTAATGGCACCTGTAGTCCCAGCTATGAGGGAGGCTAAGGGGAGAGAATTGCTTGAATCCAAGAGTTAGAGATTGCTGTGAGCTAATGCCATAGACTCTACCCAGGGTGACTGAGTAAGACTCTATCTCAAAAAAAAAAAATAGACAAATAGAGCTATGACATTGAACAGAGAATTTGAGAAACAGATCCACATCTTTATTGTCACCTGATTTGCAACAATTGCTCTGTAATTGTTCAATAAATAAAGTGAGGAAATATAGCTTCTCAGCAAATGTTGCTGGAGGTACTAGATAACTGTATGGAGAAAAATGAACATCAATCCCTATTTAAACCATACATGAAATTTTATGCAAAACAGGAAAATATCTTAAATAGGCAATATATTTTGATTTAGAAGTACACAGCGATTTCTCAGCAGGATACAGAGAGCATTAGCAATCAAAGAAAAATTTGACAAATTGAACTGCAGAAAAATTAAAAACCTCAGTTTAGCAGAAGATATCATTAAGAAAATGAGTAGACAAGTCACAGATTGGGGGACAATATTTGTTAATCCATGTATATTATAAAGGACTCAAAATATAACTACATAGCAAGAAATTGAAACCCATGCAATCTGCATTAGAAAAAAGACAAAAGAATAGGCATTTTACTAAAAATATGTACAAATGAATAACAAACACCTGAAAGGTACTCAGTGTCACTTGTCATCAGGAGAATGCAGTTTAGAAGCATGATGAGATGGCACTTCACACCTAGCAGAATGCCAAGATTAAAAAGATTGATGACACGATCCCATGTCAACAAGGGTATGGAAAAAATGATGGCGCTTGCATACCTTGCCAATGAGAGTGTAAACAGTACAATCATTTTGGGAAAACAGTTTGATGGTTTCTCTTAAAGTTAAATATGCCCACCTGAGGACAGAGGTACAAAGCTAGATGATGGAATGGAAACCTCCAGTAATCATCTCTCTGTATGAACAACAAATTTAACAACAAAAGACATCTGTAGGCCAGTATCTCTGATGAACATAGATGCAAAGACACTCAACAAAACACTAGCAAACTGAATTCAAGAACACATTAAAAAGATTATTCATCATGATCAAGTGGGATTCATCTTGGAGATGTAAGAATGGTGTGTACTTATATGTACATTTGCATATACCATGTATGTGCAACCAACGTGGTACATCATATCAACAGAATGAAGGGCGAAAACCATATGATTGTTTCAACTGATGCTGAAAAAGCATTTGATAAACTCAACATCCCTTCATGATAAAATCTCAAAAAAACTGGGTATAGAAGGCACTTGCCTCAACATGATAAAAGCTCTGCATGACAGATCTACATGGGGTATCATACTCAAAAAGCTGAAAGCCATCCCCCTAAGATCTGGAATAAGACAAGGATTTCCACTCACACGCACTGTAATTCAACATGTTACTGAAGTTCTAGCCACAGAAATCAGACTAAGGGCTTCCAAATTGGAAAGAAAGAAGTTAAATTACCATTATTTGCAGATGATATAATCTTGTATCTGGAGAAACCTAAAGACTACATGAAAAATATTAGAATTGACAAGTAAATTTAGTAAAGTTGCAGGACACAAAATCAACATACAAAGATCAGTAGTGTTTCTAGTGATCTAATGCCAACAGTGTGCAAGTGTTCACCTTTCTGAAACATTCTGAAAAGGAAACCAAGAAAGTAAACCCATTTACAGTAGCTACAAATAAACCACCCAGGAATAGACTTACTCAAAAAGTGAAAGACCTGTATAATGACATCTATAAAACACTTTGATGAAGGAAATTGAAGAAGACAAACACATAAAAATGAAAAGCTATTCCATGGTCATGGATGGGAAGAATCAATACTGTTGAAATGTCCATACTACCCAAAGCAATCTACATACTTGGTGCACTCCCCATCAAAATACCAATCACATTCTTCACAAAAATAGAAAAAAAAATCCTAAAATTTACATGGAGCCACAAAAGACCCAGAATAGCCAAAACCATCCTGAGTGAAAAACAAAACTGGAGGAATCATATCACCTGACTTCAAATTATATGACAGAGATATGGTAACTGAAACAGCATGGTACAGCATAAAAACAGAAACACAGACCAACAGAACTGAATAGAGAATCCAGGAATAAATTTACACATTGATTGTGAACTTATCTTTAACAAGTTCTTAAGAACATACATCAGGAAAGGACAGTCTCTTCAATAAATGTTGCTGGGATACCTGGATATCCATATGCAGAAGAAAAAACTAGACCCTCATTTCTTGCTATATAAAAAATCAAACAAAAATGGCTTAAAGATTTAAGTCTAACACAGGAAACTAAGAAACTACTAAAGGAAAACATTGGGAAACACTTTGGGACATTATTCTGGGAAGGACTCTGTGGGTAATACCCCCAAAGCACAGACAAGTAAAGTAATATTGTTTGGAATGCCATTAAACTAAAAAGTTTCTGCACAGCAAAGAAAACAATCAATAAAATAAGGAGACAGCCCAAAGAATGGGAGATGATATTTGTAAACTACTCATCTAACAAGGGATTAATAACTAGAATATGTAAGGAGCTCAGTAGAAAAAAATCAAATAATCAATTAAAAAAACAGGCAAAGGATCTCAATGGACTTTCCGCAAAACAAGACATACAAATGGCTGACAGATATGTGAAAAAATGCTCAGCATCATTATTTATCAGAGAAGTGCAATTCAAAATTATAATGAGATATCATTTCATTTCAATTAAAATGGATCTTATTAAAAAAATAGGCACTAAGAAATGGGGAGAAAGGCGAACACTTGCACACTGTTGGTGGGAGCATAAATTAGTGCAACCACCATGGAGAATTGTATGGAGGTTCCTTAAAACTCTGAAAATAGAATTACCCTATGACCTAGCACTCCCACTGCTAGGTATATATCCAAAAGAAGGGAATTCAGTATATAAAAAAAGATGTCTACACTCTCATATTTATTACAGCACTATTCACAATAGCCAGGCGTTGGTCAACTTAATGATCCATCAACAGATGAATGGATAAAGACATTGTGGTACACGTATAGAGTGGAATATTATATAGCCATAAAAAAACAAAATCCTGCCACTTGCAACAATATGAATGAAACAGGAGAACATCATGTTAAGATCATGTTAAGAGAAGCAAAGAAAGACAAATCTCATGTGTTGTCACACATATGTGGGAGCTAAATATTACATTAAACAATACATCATGGAGACTGAGAGTAGAATGATGGTTACCAGAGGCTGGAAAGGGTAGTGGGGAGGAGAGAATGAGGTGGTTATGGTTAATGAGTTCAAAAACATAGTTACATGGTTAGACGGAATGAACAATATTTTACAGCTCAACCAAGTGGCTGTGATCAACCATAAGTCAGGTTATGATTTAGAACAACTAAAGGAATGGAATTAGAATGTGCATAACACAAAGAAATGATAAATGCCTGAAATTTTGGCTATTTCAATTACCTTGAGGTGATTAATATACATTGTATACCCGAATCAAAACATCACATGTGGTGGCGCCTATGGCTCAAAGGAGTAGGGCGCCAGCCCCATATGTCGGAGGTGGCGGGTTCAAACCCAGCACTGGCCAAAAACCTCAAAAGAAAAAAAAAATTCCTAAAAACATCACATGTACCCTATAAATATATACCACTATTAGGTACCCAAAATAATCAAAATTTGCAAATTTGAAAACTAACCTACAAGTAAAACATACCTACCTTATTACTCAGTGATTCTGAGTTGGGTATTTACCCAAGAGAAATGAAAATATTTGTTCACGAAAGGCTTGCACAAGATTGTTCATGTCGGCTTGGTTAATAATAGCCCCAGCAGCCCAGAGATAAACCACATGTCCATTAACAGAGAACAGAAAAATAAAATAGGAAAATATTCATACAGTGGAATACTGCACAGCAATGAGAATACACCAATTATTGCAAAGAATAACAGTATGGGTAAATCTTAGAGGTTTAATGTTGACTGAAAGCACTCAACCAAAAAATAAAAAAGCAAACCACTGTGTCATTTCTTTTGTGTGATGTTATCAGAGAAATGATAGAAATCTCTGGTGCTGGAAATCAGAATAATTTTTGCCTCTGTCAAGATGGCTAAAAGGGCAAACTGAACTTTCTGGAGTGATTGAAACACTCTGTCTGTGGACTGGGGTGTTGGCTACGCAGGCTTACATGATTATCAAAATTCATGAAAGTGTACATTTAAGATGTATGCATTTAACTGTGTATAAATCATAATTCAACTTGAAAAAAGAAACAGTGCATGATAAGGAATTAAATGTTACAAAGATAAATTAAAACCTTTACATAGTCCACATTCTGTAATGCAATGGATAAAATTTCTTCAGAATTAACCATGAACTGATAGTTATTTTATTTAACAAAAATCTGTCGAGGACTTCCTACATGTGAGCCACCCCCTACGAATTGAGCAGGGCAAAAAACATGGGCTTTTGGTCTCATGGGGGTTTCATTTTAGGACAAAGGATGTGGTGGTGGTGCCGGGGGGCTGGGGAAGGAAACCATAAACAAGCAAACAGATTAATGAATAAGATAATTGCATCTGTATGTCACGGAGAAGGGGTAGAAGGGAAATGGTTTAGATGAGGTGGTATAGGTAGACGTCTTTGAGCAGGCGACATTTCAGCTGAATCTTAAATGCCGAGGAACCAGATCTGTGAAGGTCTGTGGGGAGAGAGTTCGGGGCCAGAGACCAACCCATGTACAAACTTCACCGCGGTAGTTAAGTGCAGCAGTTGGAAGAAGAGCTGTAGGTGGCTCTGTGACAAGGGCGGGGAGGTGACATGTGTCAGCTTAAGCTATGTGGCTTCTCACTGATTGTTTGCAGTATAAATATTTCTGGCTAGTGTCGAAATCACTTATTAGAGAGTTTGCATGAGAATATGCTTTTTAAACTGCAGAGAACTAAATGTGTTCTAATTATTATTGCTATTAATTTAACTTTAAAATATTTGTATGTTTTCATAAGTAAGCTCTTCTTTTATTTTGGCCGGGGTGGGTTTGAACACTCCACCTCCTCTATAGGGGGCCAGCAACCTACTCCTTGAGCCACAAGCACTGCCCCTAAAGTCTACTTTTAATAGCTTTGCTGTTTTATTGCTCAGTAAGTGACAGGGGGAGAATTAGAAAACCACAGAGGAAGCCAAAAACAGGAGGAGGAAAACTCTGTGGTTGTCTTACTAATATAATTCTGGACATTCTATAAATATTCTATGCATTCTATGTATTGCCTTAGTAATATAATTCTGGACATTCTATGTACATTCTATGTATTCTATGCATTGTCTTAGTTATATAATCCTGGACATTCTATGTATTCTATGTATTGCCTTAGTAATATAATCCTGGACATTCTATGTATATTCTATGCATTCTATGTATTGTCTTAATAATATAATTCTGGAGTTCTGGGCATTCTATAGATATTCTATTTATTATATTAGTAATATAATCCTGGACATTCTATGCATATTCTATGTATTCTAAGTATTGTCTTAATAGTATAATTCTGGACATTCTATGGATATTCTATGCATTCTATGTATTGCCTTAGTAATATAATCCTGGACAATCTATGTATATTCTATGCATTCTATGTATTGTCTTAGTAATATAATTCTGGAGTTCTGGACATTCTATGGATATTCTATGTATTCTAAGTATTGTCTTAGTAATATAATTGTGGAAATTCTATGTATATTCTATTCATTCTATATATTGTCTTAGTAATATAATCATGGACATTCTACGTATATTCTATGTATTCTATGCATTGTCTTAGTAATATAATTCTGGACATTCAATATATAGTCTATGCATTCTATGTATTATCTAGTAACATAATTCAGGACATTCAATGGATATTCTATGCATTCTATGTATTGTCTTAGTAATATAATCCTGGACATTCTATGTACATTCTATGTATTCTATGTATTGTCTTAGTAATATAATCCTGGACATTCTATGGATATTCTATGCATTCTATGTATTGTCTTAGTAAAATAATCCTTGACATTCTATGCATATTTTATGTATTATATGTATTGTCTTTGTAATATAATCCTGGACATTCTATGTACATTCTATGTATTCTATGTACTGTCTTAGTAATATAATTCTGGACATTCTATGTATATTCTATGCATTCTATGTATTGTCTTAGTAACATAATTCTGGAGTTGTGGACATTCTATGGATATTCTATGTATTCTATGTATTGTCTTAGTAATATAATTCTGGGCATTCTATGTATATTCTATATATTTTGTTAGTAATATAATTCTGGATATTCTATGTATATTCTATGCATTCTATGTATTATCTTAGTAACATACTTCAGGACATTCCAATGGATATTCTATGCATTCTATGTATTGTCTTAGTAATATAATTCTGGACATTATTTGTATGTTCTATGCATTCTATGTATTGTCCTAGTAACATAATTCTGCACATTCTATGGATATTCCATGCATTCTATGTATTGTCTTAGTAAGAGAATTCTGGACATTCTATTGATATTCTATACATTCTATGTATTGTCTTTGTACTATAATTCTGGACATTCTATGTATATTCTATGCATTCTATGTATTGTCTTAGTAATATAATTCTGGACATTCTATGGATATCGTATGCATTCTATGTAATGTCTTAGTAATATAATACTGGACATTCTATGTATATTCTATGTATTGTCTTAGTAATATAATCCTGTACATTCTATGTACTATGCATTGTCTGTATTGTTTTAATGTAATTCTGGACAAAATATGGATATTCTATGCATTCTATGTATTGTCTTAGTAATATAATCCTGGACATTCTATGCACATTCTATGCATTCTATGTATTGTCTTAGTAATATAATTCTGGAGTTCTGGACATTCTATGGATATTCTATGTATTCTATGTATTGTCTTAGTAATATAATTCTGGAAATTTTATGTATATTCTATTCATTCTATGTATTGTCTTAGTAATATTATTCTGGACCTTCTATGTATATTCTATATATTGTCTTAGTAATATAATCCTGGATATTTTATGTATATTCTTTGCATTCTATGCATTGTCTTAGTACTATAATTCTGGACATTCTGTATATATTCTATACATTCTATGTATTATCTTAGTAAGATAATTCAGGACATTCAATGGATATGCTATGCATTCTATGTATTGTCTTAGTCATATAATTCTGGAAATTATATGTATGTTCTATACATTCTATGTATTGTCCTAGTAACATAATTCTGCATATTCTATGGATATTCTATGCATTCTATGTATTGTCTTAAAATATAATTCTAGACACTCTATGTATATTCTATGCATTCTATGTATTGTCTTAGTGACAGAATTCAGGACATTCTATGGATATTCTATGCATTCTATATATTGTCTTTGTACTATAATTCTGGACATCCTATGTACATTCTTTTCATTATATGTATTGCCTTAGTAATATGATTCTGGACATTCTCTGTATATTCTTTGCATTCTATGTACTGTCTTAGTAATATGATTCTGGACATTCTATGGATATTCTATGCATTCTATGTATTGTCTTAGTAACATATTTCAGGACATTCTATGGATATTCTATGCATTCTATGTATTGTTTTAGTAACATAATCCTGGACATTCTATGCATATTCTATGTATTTTATGTATTGTCTTTGTAATATAATTCAGGACATTCTATGTATATTCTATGCATTTCATGTATTGTATTAGTAATATGATTCTGGCCATTCAATGTATATTCTATGCATTCTATGTATTGTGTTAGTAATATGATTCTGGCCATTCAATGTACATTCTATGCATTCTGTGTTTTGTCTTAGTAATATAATTCTGGATTTCTGGACATTCTATGTATATTTTATGCATTCTATGCATTGTCTTAGTAATATAATTCTGGACATTCTATATATATTGTATGCATTGTATGTATTATCTTAGTAACATAATTCAGGACATTCAATATATATTCTATGCATTCTATGTATTGTCTTAGTAATATAATTCCGGACATTGTCTGTATGTTCTATGCATTCTATGTATTGTCTTAGTAATATAATTCTATGTATATTCTATTCATTCTTTTTTTTAATATATATATTTTTTATTATAGATAAAAATATGCACCATAGATGAGGTCCCACCCATTACCCTTCTTCCACCCA
>CAUYPK010035224.1:0-26968 GCA_963574355.1 Loris lydekkerianus | reverse complement strand
TTTTCACAGGGCTGTCTGGAGAGTTCTTGTACAGGGCAAGAAAAGGGGAAGGGAGGGGGGAGGTTTGGGTGGAGGGAGGGTGATGGGTTGGGCCACATCTATGGTGCATATTTTTATCTATAATAAAAAAATAAATAAATAGAAATACCAAAAAAAAAAAAAAAAAAAGTATATAATTGAAACCAACAAGGCCGATTTGTTCAGATTCTTCCTGGCCTGTCTGTGTAGCATTCCTTCTTTGTGAGTACAGGAAGGACCCCTCTGGAATGAGTATTTTCAAGGGATAAGGATGTGTTTGACCTTCCTAGGTTTTGTGGCTTGCTTTGGGAGGAAAGGGCTCTAGTTTCCATGACCTGCCTGGTTTCTTTGACTTGCCTTCTGGGGAGATAAAAGGCAGAAGGATGCTGGGTCAGAAACACCCTGCTTCTGAAGCCCGTTTAATTTCTTTTAGTTCCAAGTACTCAGCACTCCAAGGTGCCATACTGTGAGTATTGTTCTGAGTCCTAACAAAGGTATCATAACTGTCACTATATTCAAGATGAGGGCACTAAGGCTAGGAGAGGTTAAATAATGTGGCCAAGGTCCACATTCAGTAAGTTGAAACAAGAACAGGTGTAGAAAGAAGAATCCATTTCTAGTTTATCATGTAATATCTGAGACTTCCTCAAATATCGTTTTTCACTGCTTTCTTGGAAAAAAAAAATCCATTTTAAACAAGACAATTGTATATTTAAACAAAATATAATTTTAGTAACTTCTATTTATATTCAGTTAAATTAGCTAAATTGGGGAGTTATTTTTATTTCTGAAATCCATATGGTTTGTAGGATATTAATATACTCCAACAACTGTTAAAATAAGGGCTTATCTAAACAAGATCATAAAAACGTCATTACTAAGATTAAGTAATCCAATACACAAGGAAGCTACTGCCACACTGTCCCACAAAGCACCTTAGAAGAGCATGCATTTGACTCTGCTTTTAAAAGCACTTTTTTTCATTCTTAGAATAAAATCTACATGTCTTACCATGACCTATAAGGTCCTACCAGGTCTCTCTCCTAGTGACTCCTATGATTTAATTTCCCCCCTTTCTACCCCTACTCACTGGGATTGGGTTGTTTTCTCCAAAGACACACATGGGGTCTCCTGGGGTCTTTGCACCACTCAGACCTCTGCTGGTTCCTCCCTTACTTCACTGGGGCTTGTTCAAACCCCATCTCCTCTGAAAGATCTCCCTTGACTCCTATTTCTCTAACAGAACTTCCATCTGACTCTGTCCTCTTACCCTGTTTTATTTATTCCTTCATAATATTTAGCACTCAATACTATTGTCACCATAGGACACATTTATTTCTCTATCCTCCCCATAGAATGTGATCTTCACAAGGGCAGAGACTTCATTTTCTGTGGTTCACTGCCATTTTCCTGGCGTCTAGAACAGTAGCTTCTCAAGAAAAATTTGTTCAAGAAATAAATATTTGAATTTGTTAATAGACTGTGAAAAAGGGAGCAGCTGTCAATTTTATTAATAGATGACTCAGATAACAGAAGTAATCAAGTTATTCACATGAAAAGAATTAACCACCCATTGTCATTGGCAAACTCAATGCCAAGGTAGAGGAGGCCTAAATGTAAAAAAATAAACATTATGAATGAAGAAAACTGTATTAAAATTGTCATACTCGGGGGCAGCACCCATGGCTCAAGGAGTAGGGCACCGGCCCCATATACTGGAGGTGGTGGGTTCAAACCCAGCCCCTGCCAAAAAAAACAAACTGCAAAAAAAAAAAAAAAAAAAAAAAGAAAGAAACTGTCATACTCAACATATACCAATAACAAAAGATGAGCCCAAGTCACATTTGATTTCTGCAATCATTAAGAGGCGCTCAGAGTGGTGACCACCAGCATCCAGACACTGAGCAATGTTGACCAAGGTGCACTCTTAATAAAGCTGCACCTGTGGTTTCAATCTTTTCCCAAAGTACCACCAGTGTAACTGATTTTCCATGCTCTCTGTGTTTGTTCAGAAAGTGGCGGGGCAGTGAAGTTTCTAGAGATATAGCTCTTTCATTACTTGTCACTAGACAAATAGTTGGCCAGTAGGCAAATGCTCAAGTAAGAAATTTAGAGGCTAAAAGTCTCTTCGCTGCCTCAGAGTAGTTGCTTTACATCAAGTAAAGCTGCGGTTTCCACCCTGGGCTGAAAACTGGTACTGGTCCACAGTCTGTTGAGAACTTGGTGCACAGCGTCACCTCCTGAGCTCTGCTCAACCCCCACCGCCCTGTCCCATCCAGGGAGCCCCTGATGGCAAGAAGGTTCCAAGCTGAGAGGCCTGTTAAGAGCCCCGCACGCAGCAGGAGGGGACCAGCAGCCCGCGCCAAGTTTCATCTGTGTTTACAGCAGCCACTCCCCGTTGCAGGCACCACCACCTAAGGTCCACTTCTTAGCTCCACCCCCGGGAAAATTGTCTTCCATGAAATCGGTCCCTAGTGCCAAAAAAAAGGGTTGGGGATCACTGGAGTATGGCTGATGGTGGATGCAAAACAGGCAATATTAATAATACATACATTCGGGCCCTTCTTCCTTTCTTTGGAACGCCATGCCGTCTCCCTGCTCTGCCTCCCTCTCTGGTTCGCATCTCTCACCTCCACTCTCTTCCCTTTCACTCACATAAAATAAGCTTATACCTTTATATGCTGAAAATATACGTGTTCAAAACCACACAAGTGGTAAATAAAGGAAATCCGTTTGTTCAAAAGGGCCTAAAGGCTCAGCCAACGTCCAGGTTTCACTTTGTGCTTTTTGTAGGACTGGGTGTTTGACGGGTGTATCCTTTACAATTTTATTGACGTTTTCCCACTTCAGCTTCCCAGAGCAGACTCAGAAGCTGTCATGTGCCATTAGACTGACTGGAGCGAGTCTTTCCCGGCCTGTTTCTTCGGAATTAGGGACTTGAGGCTAGAGTTGGTTCAAGATCTGATGGCGATAGTCAGAATGTAGCTAGGGCTTTGACTGTTGGACTGGATGGACAGCCTGGGAATGTGTTAAAATACTTTGTTTAGCATTAAAATCTGCTATAGCATTACTCTTTGCTCTAGAGTCTTTTAAAAATATGTTTCTAAAGTTTACTGATAGCAATTCCTCTGGAAGAGGCAAGGCATTTAATAAGGCTTTTAGGCCATTACTGTGTTTAATTGGACAACCAGCTACAGTAAGGAAGCCACACTGCTTCCAAAACATGCAAGATCATGAAAAAACATAGTAAGGGTATTGTTCTACTGTCTCTAGCACATTGGCACATATCAGAATTTCAGGACCGAGAGAAATTATAAATGCTATCTATATCATTCCTAAGCACAACAAGAGACTACAAAGCTAATGAAAACAATGTAGACAATTTAGAAAATAATTATAGGTATAAACAAGAAATTAATAATCCTCAGGGCCAATATTCAAATATTGTCAATTCTTATATGTTGATATTTTTCATTCTTGATTCTATCAATATTTTTGTATAGTCATGGTAATCTGTATATAAATGCCAATTCCTGTCATGTACCCTATATATTTTAGATAATTTTCTATGTCATTATTCTTTTATAAGCATTATTTTTAATGACATAACAATACGATAAAGTATAAATAACACAAATTTCTAAATGATTGCCCTTGGGGGGGCATTTGTTATTTATGTTTTTCAAAGTAGTAGCCAGCATAAAAGAGCACTCCATAGGTATAATTTTTTGATCTGGGCATACTTCTGTTAATGAAATTATTGACCAAAGGGGATGAAAATACTACAGCCTTCTGATTTAGTTGACAAGTAGCCCACGTGGCTTTTTTTTCTTGGAAGCATAAAGTATATGAAAGTGCCAATTCTTTCCCTCTACTTCAGAATTAAATAATTTCATTAACATTGCTGTCTATATGACAGGAAATAGGTGGAGTAAAACAACGTCAGAGACATCAAAGAGGCAGAAAAGACCCAGTGGAGTATAGCAGCTTGGAAATAAAAACAAACAAAAAAGGATTGAATATGTGAGTTGTGGTGTTTAAAAAGCAAAGCTAAAAAGAAGCAATTGGCTTCATTAATTAAAGTCGGTGATTTTCAAAGAGTCATTTAAGTGGGGTGTGAGGGCAGAGTTAGACTATGAGAGGTTAAGAAGGTAATCTGTGATTAGTAACTGGAGGAAATGTATGTATGTAAAATACTCATTGAGGATGCCAGAGAGGTTAAAAGATGAAAGCCTGGGGAGATAGCAAGGGAGAATATTTTAGAGATTTTGGACTAGAGCTTATTTTTAGATGAAAGTGCAAGAGGTAGACCAAAGGAGGATGAGTATAAAAGAAAGAGCAAACTTTAAGAAAATGTTCTGTGAATAGCTTCATGGAATTTTGCAAGTACAACTAAATTATTCATTTAGCTTAAAAATATTTTGGCGGTTTGAATGTGTAAGGAAATATTTTGAATAAGACACTCATTTGGTTCCTTATGTGCTATCATATCTCTTTGTTTATATCTTGAATGTTCTCGATTTTAGCACTTTTATGTTTTCACAATTAATTACACTGTCATCTTGACTAAATTACATATTCAAGTTAAATACATTTTGGGGAAGATACTGAGCAACTCAGCATGCATCACCAACTTTACAAGGTGATCTTGATAAAAGCACTGTATTTTAATAAATGTTCTAGGAATATTTTGTTGCTGACATATTAAGTGGCCCTATTTGATGTGAGGAAAGTTAACAATCATTTCCCAAGACATGGCAAAAGGAATATGAAACAAAATTTTGCTTTCCCTAATGAATTTAAACTCAATGAGGGAAGCCAATGTAATTAGTCAGGCTCGGTCTTATTTTGTCTTCAATAATAATGAGTTTAAAATTGCTTATCCAAACAATTGTTTAAATTTATCACTTAATTTTTCTAATGAGAACAGAAACTTTGACAATTTCTAAATTAATCAGTTAAGAGTCATATAGTAAGTCTGATTCTTCCCTGATCCTTAAAGTGAAAAAATAAAAATCACTGTATTTGGATAAAGGGTAAAGCACAATTTAGCCAACCGTGAGCGCACCTTTTCTACATAATATCAAATATCTGACAATGAAAATGAAAAGCATCTCGTTTGGTTATAGAACTGTTTCCCAACGTATTCATTGCTTGAGAAAATACTTTCCATTCTCACAGATAATCATAAGTTTGCTTAGTTAGGACATAGCTTTACTTAACAATGGTTAATAAAATAAAATGCCAGAACAATAGAGAAGTATCCATAAAATGCAAGGCTTATAAAATATTTGGCCCATAGTCAAACACCATGAACTAACACAGGTGAAGTGATAACGCCAAAGCTACTGGCAGGTTATAAGTGATTTCCTACTGGTCAGTAGAAGACCACAGTACTCTGATCATTTGGTCCTTTGAGGAAAAGGCATAATCAAATGTCTTCATAGGAAGACTATAAACCACCTGGAAGAGTAATTCTCCTACAAGCAAAAAAGGAGTCAAGCATGGCCCATTGCTTTCCTGCTCACTGGATAACTGCACTTTGCTTCACACAAGAGATGTGGTTGTGTGCCTGGCAAGCCTTTTGCAGATTCAATATCACGTTAAAGAAGCACGTGCAATTTGCTACTTAACGTTTGTCGTTACTGAGCCATTCTGCAATAAGGTGAATTTCAGAGCCACTTTCTACGCTAATTACATTGTTTCTGAAGCAAATCTAGATTTTCACAAGTTTCTTTCAGGAAAAAAAGTATGCACTTTATTATAGCTTTCCCTATTCTTGGGCATCAATACGAAATGTCATATTCCTTGTTTATAGCAATAATAGTGGAATCCTTCTGTCAGGACAGGTGCTCGAAATGTACATATGATTGATGGAATGGCAGAAATAAATGAATGGCACTTTCTGTACCATAGGTTTTTGGAATTAAATACTACAGGCCCTTCAATGCCTAGTAGAGGTATATAATTTTGATGCTTCTTTGCACAACATTGGACGAAGAGTTGTCTCAGGCCACACAGTAAATACACAAACATTAACAAAAGACGAGCAAAAAAAAGTCTGTGCATAATTTTCATAATATTTGCCACTACAGATAAGCAAAAGAGTCCTCACATAATTTTCTGGGGGCCCATAGACTACAAGTCTGACAACCCACAGTGTTAAAGCTCTAAGAATAAATAAGATATTCCCCAAAACCTAATCTCATTTTAACATTGTTTAATAATATTAATAGTTCTACTTACATTAAAAATATTCATTTATTACATAAATGAATATTTTGGGGCAAAGAAATTCTTCCTACTAGATTTAAAAGAAGTCAAAGAAATTCTTCCTATTAGATTTCTTTCTTTCTTTCTTTATTTTATTAAATCATAGTTGTGTACATTAATATGATTGTGGGGCACCATACACTAGGTTCATAGACCGTTTGACACATTTTAGAAGTCTTTATTTTTATTAAATTGACCTACCAAATAATTTCAACTCTGCAAAATATAATCAGAAAAAAATGCTTTTTTTATTTCCCACATCAGCTTTCAAATATTATTTTGAATTTCCATTTCTTGCTTCTAGAGGTTATCTCTTCTAGATCCTAATTTTTCTGATTATTTTAAGATATTAAAACCATTACCTTTCTGGTATTGAAAAGTCAAGTCCAGTTTAATGTCTCACTTAGTGTGTTCAAAGGAGGTTGCCACAACCTTCTTCTCTTGCTATTCTTAAGCTCTTGGATCAATCATTGCCAAAACAGGAAGATGTTCTTGATGTTTCTGATCATATCATATTATAAGAAAATTTAGAGACTAAAAGAAATATTAATAAAAGTATTTTTACTTGCAAGTGCTTACCGAAGAGTCCAACTTGTAGAAGAGCTAGTCTTTCTACATAAATAATATGGCATGTGTTTACAGAAAAAAATTTAGTCTGTTAACTATACTCATTGTTTCCTAAACAGCATTTCCTCTTACAGTATCACATCTGTAAGAGTTGATATCTCCATAGATGCTAAAAATAAAAAAGGTGGTACTAAAATTATTTTTAGTAGAGGTAAGGAACTTACTGGAAAGGGAATCAAAATGTTATTTATTGAGAAGCCTCTAACTAGACAGGGTTTCTGTGTAGGTGTTGTAGATGTAAACATTACAAAGCAAAATTTGTAATGTTTATTCACTCATTTAACCAATGTTTGTTGAATGCTCAAGCATTAAAATTGTCCCTTAACATCCACATTATTTCCAGGACCCCCACAAATACCAGAATCCATGGATACTGAACTCTCTTATATAAAATGCATTTATGTGTAACCTATGTACATCCTTCTACATACCTCGCATGGTGCTCAGATTACTTATTATACCTACTAGAATGTCAAATATAATGTAATTAATTATGTAAATAGTTGTATTGTTTTTATTTGGATATTTTTATTGTTGTGTTGTCAGATATTTTTAAATATTTTTGGTCCATAGTTAGTTGAATTCATGGATGTGAAACCCATAGATATGGAGGGATGAGTGTGTGGGCCAAATACTTTCATTTAAAATTAATAATGAAAGATTCCTATCTTCAAAGGGATTTATTCACAACTTTCTCCCAAATTTTATGTTATATCAAATACCTACATCTACTCAGATGTCACTTAGAAGCCTCAAAGTACTTTGTCCAGTGTTAGGTCTACTAGTTTTATGTTCAGAACTGCTCCTTCTTCAGTATCCTCTATCTTGGTAATTGGCATCACCATTGTCAAATTGTAAAAGTTAGAAATCTAGCTATCATGCCATCCTTCTCTTTATTCTCCCTCAACCCACAAATTCAATCATTTACCAGTTGTTATCACCTCCAAATGATTATTTCTACCTATCCGATCTTTCATGTAGCTACCTTGACCTAGGTGACTCTCATCTCTCCCTTGGTTTATAACAATGTCCTCATCAGGTTTCCTTAACTCTGATCTGGAGGGCTCCTCAAACAAACCATTCCCAGTGAATTCTTGCTATAATTTGAATGATCCTTCTGAAGAGCAAATGAGATCATGCCATTCCCTGCACACAAGGCTTCTACTTTTCTTCCTGTCCTCATCTGTTCCAACTTCTACCTTACATTCAATATTTCAAGCATACTTACCAGCAGGTCCATGCTTTGCCTCACCTTCCAGACCAGTAAATGCAGCTGCCTGATTTGTCCTTTCACCTCTCCTTTCTCCAGCATTCAGCTACCTCCTAGGCAGTCTTCAGAACTCAGTTCAGGCCGAATAGTATTCCATTGTTTATATTACATCATTTTCTTTTTCCATTTATCCACTGATGCACACATGGTGATTATAGTCAAAAATAACATATTGTATTCTTAAAAACTGGTAGATTTTTAAGTGTTCTCGCTGAGAAAGAAATGACAAGTATATGAGATAATTAATATGTTAATGAGCTCAATTTAGTCATTCCACAAAATGTACATATTTCAAAGCAACTTGGTATGCATGCTAAATAGATACAATTTTATCAATTATACAAATAAATAAATAAAAATATTTCTGTAAAACCACTCATTTGGGGCATAACTTTTCTCAGGAAACCTTACTCAACTCTCAGCACGGAGCTCCTCCTTGGTACCTATATAGCCTCGACATCTGTCTGCCACTGCACTCCTCCTGCTACCTGTTTTCATCTCTCATTTTTCTCACTACTTGGTGAATTACTTGAGTTCTAGGATTTTATTTAATTTTCCTCTTTATCCACAGTGTTGGAACATATGGGCATTCAGTAACTGAATGGATAAACTAAAATGTTCATGGTATCATTATGATGGAAGCTTAATTAAATAAATAATTACACTATATTTTTCTTAAAATGACATATAGGAGGGAATATTGTGCAGTGATTAAGAACATGGACTCTGGGATCACACTCATGCCTAAATCCCAACATTACAGGAAACTGAACCACTGACAAGTTATCTATAGCTTAACTCCCTTGAAAATTAGGCTAACAATATTGCCTACCTACAAGGTGGTTGTGAATATTAATAAGGCTAAAATATGTAAGTTCCCAGTTCAGTTTTTCAGCAAAAGACAGTGCTCAAAACCGTGGTTTGCATGCTTAAAAAACTAGATCAAAACATGCAAATAAGTGAGGAGTGATTGAAGTGATTCTGAACAAATTATTTGCATATTGTTAATCCTGGGTAGAATCGTATCAAGAGTGGAATGGAGCAGTCCCAAGCAATTGTCCCTAATAGGTAAATAATTTCCTTGTTTTTAAGAATGATTGGGTTGGTTATGAAAGCTAAATTTTTCAGCTGAAGTTTTTTGGGTGACACATTTTAGTCAATATACACAATTTTTTAAAACAAAGTTATCATATAAAGTTGTATTATTTTTTCCCCTTCACTCTGCATTATTTTGCAGCATGCATAGAACTTCCCAAGACAATTTATTTCCTAGTAAAGAGGTCAATATAGAGTGAATCTAGAATTGTATAAAGATGAAAACTATGATTTCTTTAAGTTTTTGTTTCCTTCCTGACTTACATCGATGTGATATTTAGTGCAGAGTGCAGGGAACTTACATAAAGTGAAATTGTGTAGAGGTGACATTAAGGGAGGGTATAAGATAAACCACAAAGTATTGCCTAGAATTACACATGATAACAATTGATCCTTCCTTTAATTTCTCTTTCCTCATGATAGTCGTGTTAACAAAAACCAAAGAAAATTGTTGCTTTTTAATCCTTTAAAAAAGACACCCTTTCTTCCAATTCCAGGAGAAGTTAGAAATACAATGTAGACATTTATTTTCTTGGAATGGGTTATTAAGTAATGTAATACCATCGCAATTCAGCAAAGGCCTGTAAAATTGAAGTCAGTCTTAAATGGTAGAAGAGTTTTTGGAATAAAATCCTGTGACTTCTTTCTGCTCCTTAAATATTTCTTTTTGATATTCAGTTTTTGAATTTGTGTTTTATATTTATCAAAAGGCTAAGAATGAATACACAATGGAAAATTCAAAAGCATTCTTATTTAAGACCTATAAACTGTATCCAACACTCAACTGGTATTGCAGCCTTTCGGGTCCTATCATCAGGGAATAAGTGAAAGAGAAAACTCAAGAGAGTGTTTATTTAGAATCATTCATGCCATCTTTTATACATAGTTCCATAGTCTTATTTGATCTGACCTTAAATAAATTTAATAATATTGGAGGAAACTCCAGGTTCATTTCCATTGATCATATAGCAATAGATTAAGTTTCTAAAAAAAAAGAAAGAAAAGAAAATATAGCAAAGGTATTCCACCTGTATTTATATTGTAGGATTCTATTTCTCATTAAAGACTTTCCTTTAATATACTGATGGTGTTGAGAAAAGTAATATTCATGGTTTTGTAAAGGCTAGTCCCACGTCTCACCCTTCCATACGCCAAAACAGCAAATCTGTCATAAATATAGTGGATTGAAAAATGGGATATCTGTCATCCCCAGATGACAACTTCAACAGATGACAACATCAAACTCTTGTCCCTATCTTCCCCCAGAATATATTTTTTGCTCCTTGCCGTCTCTTTCAACTGTGGGCACATTGATTTACTGTCATATTAAATGTATTCCACCTGTTCTGCGTAATTTTTTATCTTTACAAAAATCATTAAATTTATCTGGAACAGATTTTTCCCATTTTATCACTTAGTAGCCATCGTCTTTAAGACTAGTTAAATATTATCATTATAAACTCCCTGACTTTTCCAAGAAATCATATTTCTTTCTCATTTTTGTTTTACAAAGTATTTTGTTTACATCTTCCTCACACATTAATATCGCATCGTAGGTTTCTACGAAAAGTTCATTTTCCTTACTAGATTACAGAGAGGAATGATCTTATTTCTCTCTATGTCCTCATCCTAGAATAGTGGCTTAGACATTTAAATAAGTATTTAAATAGTTTAATATATCCATGATGTGAGGCATACAGTTCCCAATGTATACACCAAACTTCATAATCTGGCAAAAGATATGCCTTGAATCATGGGGGGGAAAAGAATAAAGGCTTTAACTAATGGAGTAGGCTTTTGAATTTTACTAAAGCTTTCTGTCATTTGAATTATTCATTCTTTCAAGAGGATTTTTATTTGACATGGAGAGCTATGTGAAACAATTCCACATTATAGCCCTTAATACACATAAAAACCAGTATCATGTTACTGTTAATTCCTCTGTCCTTCCTGCTAAACATTTCCATTTCTCTGAATCAATCAACTGATCCTCATTATGTGGTTTTCAGTCACTTAGCTGTTATTTTGCTAACTTCCAAAATGGACCTTAGCTTACTGAGAGTACAGCAGCAAGTACTTACTGTACTATTTTAGATGTAGTCTGACACGGCAATGTGATATGTGATCTAATCTTGACCTAGAGCTATGGATTATAAACTTCAAGAAGTATTAGGATTATATAGAAGGTCTTCAGGGACTCTTTTGTGGGGGGCACAGGAAGCAGAAGGAAGGAGGAGGACCAGGCCACTTCTCTTCAATAAAATGTTTTCCCAACAGCTTGGAATTTATGTAAGAATTTGCTAAGAAAAATATTTATTTGGTTAAACTTTTGAAAATATGTGTTATATAGTTTAAAATTATAATTTCTTTTTTAATTTAAAAAAATTTTTATAGTTACATCACATTTTCCCCACTAAACTAAATTTAAAATAACAAATACATCTTTTTTCCAGTTGTGATATTGCTAAGTGATCTTACCTAAATGTTATTTCTAGAATCTAAATTCAGATGCCATATTTATTACTTCAGATTTTCAATTACAAAAGTAGACTTATAGGCAAAGGTGAAAGGTATTTAAAGATTTAGACTTTGGATTTGATGTGATTCAAGAGGTACTTTAGAAATATTGTATTATGAGCAAAGAATTGATATTAAAAACTCAGTTGGATTTTTGGTGTTGTTAAAGTAGAATGAGATGCGATCTGGAATGAGAGTGATGAAAAATTAACCAGAAGACTTTCATGTTCAGATTATGGTTAGAATTTCTAATATCTGTTGATTCACAGTATATGGGGTGAAAAGAAGAAAAAGAAAAATTTGAAGACTGCTTGAATGATTTATGCCTGACTACCTAATGATATTACTATAAAAGCATAAATGGGAAGTTGAATTATGGAGAAGACCAGAAATTTAAAATTAGATTTAACTGAGTTTCATATGGCAAGCACATGCCTAAGTAATGTGTATATGTGTATATGTAATATACATATGTGATATGAGTATAATGTTAATTAAGAAGTATATTGAAATTCTAGATGAGAGTTTAGAAATGTAGAAAATAGATGATGTCTACATAGGCAAAGGACTTGTTTGGAATAGTGGCTCTCTGTAGTCTATCCAACATTGCTCCATGCTTTCTTCTCAAACTAGACTCCAACCCCAACCTCCCTTCTTCCAAGCATAAATTAAATAAATAAACCAGTTTAGCCAAATAGAGTACCCCTAACAATCACACCTACTATTTATGGGTTAATCTGGCTACAGAGGATGCTCTTGGCATCACACTTGTCTATAGGTAATGATCTGTGAGTAATAGCAGCTAACGGCTTACAGCTGTACCCAGTCTAGAGATTTGCTCTCTGCCAATGGGAACCACCAAGCCCTAAGATGTCTGGGAATTACAAAGCTCCCTTAGCAAGCAAGAGGTAACCCTCATCACGTGGCTAAGTGGTGATGGAGACACAAAAACTTGGACCAATTTCCTGAGGTGGTAAAACTCTACAGTACCCTGAAACCTCCCCCCAGGACTGGGCTAAGGCTTAAGCCTTGGCTGAAGCCACACATTTGCCTAGCTGCCTCCCCTGCCCTGTTCTGACACACTCTTTCCTCTGTAGGATTCGTCTGAGAGCACTCCCTCACTAAACCTCTTGCACAAAAGTTCTCATCTCGGGCTCTGGTTCCAGGGAGCCTGACCTACAATACATTTAAACTGTTCCAGGAGAATTGATGTTATTCACCAAGACTTATCTGGTTGGATTGGACAAAAAGGCTCTTTTCCTTCTGGTTAGGAACTAAAACTGCCTGTACTCATATCTACTGACATTTAAACAAAATTGAAAAAATACCAGACTTGCAAAGAGAAGGAAAGGAGAGGGTGAAGCAGATAAGAATTCAGGTACAGAGAACATACAAATCATCTATTCTTACAGCTT
The DNA here is from genome assembly GCA_963574355.1 of Loris lydekkerianus. Taxonomy (NCBI): domain Eukaryota; kingdom Metazoa; phylum Chordata; class Mammalia; order Primates; family Lorisidae; genus Loris; species Loris lydekkerianus. Next base: position 13,753 of record CAUYPK010035224.1, on the reverse strand, counting down.
GTCTCTTTATTACTGTGATAAAGCTCAGTTCTCCAAGGGTTTCTCATGGTTGGTTTAAGATGAGTTTCCATTACTTGAAACTGTCACCTAAATAATGAAGTAGCTTTATGAGGTTTGAAAACTCCTGATACACTCATGTCTTCCAATCGATCACGGTGAACTTCATAGAAAGTGCCATAAATTTGGCTACAAATGCTTCCAAATGATAAATGCCTTTGCTAAAAATACTTCTGGTTAGTTACTTGACTCATCCATTAATTATTAATTAATAACCTTTGTCAAGTCTTTTAGAGTTTGAGTTTCATACTAGATAAGGCAGGATAAAACCAGAATGAGATATAAATGGTTCTTTCAAAGATTAGGTTATATAAAGAGGAGCAAATGCATAGTGTATAGTAGGGGCTCATCCATTATTTTAATTCCATTCACTACCTGAGATTTTGAAACAGTCTCTGTTCCATTGTTTTACTCTATCTTTAAGGAAACTCAATCAAATTTATTAGATGAGTTATTTTTTCAGTTTTCTTCTTATTCTTCTCCTCTTCCTCCTCCTTCTTCTTTTGTTGCAATCTCTAAGGTAATTTTAGGTTTTGAAGTCCATTTTTTTACATTTCAATGATTATGTTTAAAATATAGAATTTCTATGTTTTCACCTAACCTTATTTCTCATGTTCTCTTGTTCTTGCTTTATCAGCATGCTGGTTTCTTCTCCTAATCATGCAAGCATATTTGAATCACACAGCCTCTTTGGAATTATTTTAATGTTCTAAGTTACTCATCTAGTTTGTAATTGTCTTGCTGGAAACCTGTCTTTAGCAGAGATTTCACCACATGTGCCTCTCTCCCCTGTGGAATGATGTTCACTTTCAGATATGGAAATACCCAAATAGGCTGATTTTATGTTACTTCTTTTGGCTCACAGGAGTCTCATTGTTCCAGAATTAGATTTTATTTTAATTCATCAACTTAGAAATCTGGCAATATGTGGGTGGCATGAATTCCTATCCCTCACCAACATGTATTAAAGGCTCGGGGTTTCCATTTCTGGAGGGCATTTTTGTCACCTTGCCACATCCCTTGGCTAGTAAATCAAGCTTTTGTAACCCCTTTCACATGAAGACAACAAACTCTTTATGGTACCAGTTTATACACAGAACCCAGTGTCAGCCATGCTTCCTGCAAGCCAAGACCACTTGACCCTGAACTCTGGAAACACAATACTTAGCCAATTCATCCAAGTTGTAGAGTCCCCTGGAGCACATGTCTATTAGATCATATGCTTAAGTGCTGTAACTTTCACTTTTTGCTTCTGAACTGGGGGGTTCCTTTCTCATTTTGAATTCAAATATTTACTTTTTAATTGTTCTAACTATTACATTTTATGTGAAATTCATGTTTGGCAGGTATAGAGATGTTGAAGTTATCTCAGTCTTCTATGTGCTCCAGGGGAAATCTCCATGGAATACCCAACTTCTGTCTTTTAGCACTAGTTTTTATTTTCATTATTCCACTTTTAAAATTTTTATTTGGTCAGTGTCCTTTTGATGGCCAGTATATCTCTCCAACCTCTCCCTATGGGGTTTAACCACAATTACATCTTGATACGTGAAATTTTTTCTAGCCTCTGCCTTACCAAACTCAGTCTATACCATGTACCATTTCTGATGAGAATAGTTCAGAAAATGATAAAATTCATGCTATTTTGCTAGCAGAATAGCATGTGCAGATTTCCATGTGCTTCCTTCTGTATTATGCACAAATGAGGAGAGGAAGAGCTTTGTGAAAAAGTATAGCATGCTACAAATTCTGAGTTTCATTGGAGTCCCACATGAAATCACCTAACCAAAATTCAGACTATGACTTACCATAATAGTAACCTAAACAATTAACTGTATGGAAGAATCAATCACAAAATCTACAGAATTTCACCTAAAAGTCACATTAATTGAATTTTACACCATCAATGCTGACCCACCCCTACCATATCACTAAGGCCTGGGGATAATGGTTCTTTTATCTCTTTTCTTGACCCATATTTTTAAAAATTATTTTATCTTCATTACAGTCTTATTTTTTCTGAAGGGAAAACATAATAGCAGAATTTGCAACTTTCCTTCTATCTCCAGTGTAAGTTGGCTTTGTCAATGAAAGAATATTGAGATTGAAGAAAGAGCAACTTGAGAAATAACAAGCAATGAATTCACTTTGGCTACTTGTGGGATGCACAGAAGAAATTGTCTGGGAGACAGTTGGAACTTAGACTATATATGAAATTTCAAAGGAGAAGATTATTTAGTTCAAAAGTCATCAATATATAGGTAATGATTGAGGTCATAGAGAAGAATAACTTATTTCCTCTGAAGTAGACTTTACTGGTAAGTCCTTAATATGTAACTTTTTTTAAAGATATTACTATTTTTCATTGATAATGTAAGGAAAATTAACCCCTGACCTTGAACATAGACTCTCTTTCTGCTTGAGAGACCTAAAGAGTCACAAGAATGATGTGTGAGTTGTGTACGTGCAGGAAGGCAAAAACTAACCTCCAAGAGAGAATGTGTATGTGAGCTGCGGGAAAACAGGCCTAATGGCTACGGCAAAGATTCTTCAGATTCCAAAAGTCTCTTGATGCTGGAGGCAAAGATCATGCTCAAGGTCTTCAGTTTTGCAAAAAAAAGATGGAGACATTCTATCTGATCTTCTCCACATCCTCCTGATCAGTGCTGATGGCTGATAAGCAGCCTTTATCTACTTCTTCCTGTTTTCTGATAATCAATATGGACTCAAGATTTGCTCAGGAAGACTCATCCCTGAGCTACTCAGTCTCCCAGCACTGACTCTGTGTCAAGCCTCTTCATTCCTTGTGCCAAACCTCCTTCAAACAACATGATTATCAGTAAAAATATATATAAATAAATAATTCCTGAAATTTAGAAAACACCAACAGAAAATATAGGAAGGTCATATTTGTACTCGTTTAAAAATAGGTTATATATTTATTGTTGTATTCTCAGCCAATCCTTAAAGATAGACGTTTCTGCAAGCATAACATCTATTAAATAATCTTCTCATAAACTAATTTACCATAATCATGCTTATAAACTCATTCCCTATAAATAAGAATTAATTGGTTTGGACAAGATTTTTTTAATATGTAGAAACTTAGAAATGTTTTCAAGTCTCCCTTGAAATACTTGTACTTTATTTTGAAATAACCAAAATATATTCTGGGTTATATAATATAAAATGTGTTCCTTTTACTACTTAGTTTAATATTCAGATGCAATCTAGTTGTCAGTATAGATATTGTCCTTCAAATACAAAACTTAGTTTCAATAACTCAGTGTTCAAAAATTTTAAAGATGCTTTTACAAAGGCATAATAAATAGTAAAAGGCACATACAGCCTTTTAGAAATGCTGTATAAATGCTTACTTTGATTTCAACACTGCACTTAAGATAGTTTAAGACAGTGATTCTCAACCTTCCTAATGCTGTGTCCCTTTAATACAGTTCCTGTGGTTGTGACCCACAGATTGAAAACAGCTGGTTTAAGAAGTGGAAAAGTGAAAAAGACTTAGACGTGATGTTTGTTTTCTCCTAAACACATCAATATGCGTTTCCCAAAACCAAAGACTTTCTCTTATAAACTGTAATAATCAAAATCATGCAATTAGCTTTCACATAACATTGCCTAAATTACACTCTTTTCATTTTTGCCAATTGTCAAACTAATGTCTTATATTCCATTCTCAGTATTTTGTTTTGTTTATCAGGAATTGCATATTGCATTTCATTGCCATACCTTTTTAGTTTCTTAATCTAAAGCATTTCTCAATCTCTCTTACTTCATGAACTCCTCATATTTTCGTATGGGTCAGTTTCGTATGGGTCAGTTATTATGTAGAATGTATGTTTTAATTTTACATGTTTTCTGACATGCATTATTTTTGCAGGGATACCAAGTAAGTGGTATGGTTTTCTTCTTAGTGAATCATAGCAGACAACAGACGAAATGTTTTGGCCCTGTTACTGGTGATGTTAACTTTAGTCGCTTGGTTAGGGTGGTGTGGATCTAAATTTCTTCACTGTGGTTACTGTGTTAACCTTTATAATTAATAAGCATCATGGAGGGAATATTCTGATGCTCTGTAAAATACTGTTTTTCATTAAACTTTAGCACCCATTTGTGATTTTTACTTAAGTCAATTATTATATTTTACATTTCCTTTACTTATTTTAATAGCAAATAAAAGATTGTATGTATCTATGGTGTACAACATGTTTAAAATGTGTACACATTGTGGAATGACTAAATCAATGTAATTTACATATTCATTATCTCATATATTTATTTTTGTGTGGAGAACACCTAACATCTCCTTCCTTAACAATTTGCAAGTGCATCCATACATTGTGACTAAATATAGTCACCTCATTGGGCAGTGAATTTCTTAAACTTACTCCTCCTAACTGAAATTTTGTGTCCTTTGAGCAACATCTCCCCCTTCTCTTCCCACCAGCTCTTGGTGATCCCTGTTCTACACTCTGCTGCTGAGTTCAATGTTTCTGGTTTCCACATCGAAGTGACATCATGCAGTATTTGTCTTTCTGTATCTGGCTTATTTCACTAACGTGATGTTGTCTGGGTTTGTCTGTGTTGTCACAAATGAAGAGCTGATTTTCTTGTTTTTTTCTTCTTCTTTTTTTTTTTTTTTTTTTTTTTTTTTTTGCAGTTTTTTGGCCAGGGCCGGGTTTGAACCCACCACCTTTGGTATATGGGGCCGGTGCCTACTCCTTGAGCCACAGGCACTGCCCAGAAAAGCTGATTTTCAAATTCCATTACTCTTTCAAATTAGCATGCAACTACGTGAATTGCCCTCTCCCTTATTTGTTTATTCATTTGTTCACTTAAACCAGCATATCTTTGTATTCTTTTTAAAAATTATTTTTTAAAACAGCATGACAGCAAAATTGGCATGTAATAAATTACCCATATTTTAGTGTATAATTTGAAAAGTTTGATATATGGATATATGCATATATGTGTAAAATGTGAATGTCATCAAAAATCAAGATAATGAACATATCATCGCCCCAAAAGTTCCTCATACTCTGCTTAATACTTCCCTATTACTTCTCCCCACCATTCTGACCCATCCCCAGGGAACCACTAATCTGCTTTCTGTCACTGTACATCAGGTTTCGTTTCTCAAAATTTGACATATACGGAATCATATAGGAGGTGTTCTCTTCTGTGGCTTCACAAAGTAATTGTGCCATAATGACTAATCATATTGATGTAAAGATTAATCTGTATTATTTCTTATCAATAACTCATTACTTTTAATACTGAGTGAATATATTAAACTCATTTCTTCATTCACTTTTTGACAGAAATATTATTTTTTTCCACTTTGGGACTAGTACAAATAAAGCCGCTAGAAACATTTGTGTATAAGTGGAGATATGCTTTCATTTCTCTTTGTTAAATATCAAAGAGTAAAATATCTAGACAAAATAATAAGTATATGCTTAACTTCCTTAAAAATTGCCAACCTATTTTCCCAAGAGGTCGGACCACTTTTCATTTACACCAGCTGTGTATAATTGTAACAGTTTCTCCACGTTTTCACCAAATTTTGGTACCATGAGGCATTCTAGTCTAGTTATGGTTTTTCATAAATGCTTTTTTATGTAAGAAAATTCTTTTATTTTTTGCTGAACATTTTTGGTGAGAAATGCACATTGTGTTTTATACAATGTAGTTGTGGGGTGGTTGCATCTATTGAGATGATCATACAATTTTTCTTTTCTTTACTAGTTCGTTAATATGATGCATTACACATATTCATTTTTAACCACTTTCCATCTTTGGCGTGAACAAGTTAATTGCCAGAGTTAGTATGCTCTAATCTTTGTGGCAGACCTGAACTGCCTCTAGAAAGGGGCACACAGATTTGGACAATAACTTGCTTATGAACAACAATAGATAATGTTGATTCTGTGTTATTTCCCAAAGGAAAATAAAATATGGCCAGGTCCAGGATGCAGATTTCCCAGAAAGTCTCCTTTAGCTCACTGCTATACCTTTGATTATCTGTTTGTCACTTATCTAAGTTTCTCCTTTCAGACATCAGCCATGTTTTATCTCCAAGCTCTCTTACACATCCTTTAAATTATAATTGAACTCTACAATCCACCATCTTTCTTGGAGCCTCCAATAACTGAGCCTATCATTGTCTTGAATTTAATCAGTACTGCACATTTCCACGTTGATTTTTGTCATTCAGTTGGAAACATATTAGTATATATTATTGTTTACTGATTCTTTTCTTTCTTTCTTTTGTTTTGCAGTTTTGGCTAGGGCAGGGCTTGAACCTGCCACCCCAGGTATATGGGGCCAGTACTTCATTCCTTGAGCCACAGGCGCCGCCCGACTGACTTCTTTTTTTTAGAAGTGCTCTTGTCTGTTTCTTCTATGTCCCTTAGAACAATAAATATGGAATAAGCACAGCTGGATTCAAAATAGATTTTATTACAGATACTTAAGGATAAATATTTATTATCCAAATGGAAAATTGCTAAAGAAGCTTTCATGCGGAAAGAATATTTTTGAAACATAATAAAGGTTATATTATAGCATCTCAATAAGCACAAACATTAAACTATATTAGCGATCTCTAGTTTTTACAGTTCATAAGAATCCCCTGGGATAACTTTTAAAAATCCCAGATGCTACTCCCAGTCTGTGATTCATTAGTAATCTGACAAATCACATAATCTTCCACATCTCAAGAAATACTGATCTAGATTTTAACTAAGCTTAAAAAGAACTAGAATCCTTGTTCTTTAGGCTACAAGGTATAAAATCTTATCAAACTCTGAGTGCCAAAAAGAAATTATGATTTCCTTTTAGAACCATCATAGGTAAGCAGGTATTTTTAAAAAGAAAGGATAGTGAGTGATTTTGCTCATGGTGTACATTTTTGTTCATTCTACCCATCCCATGGTGAAGTAATAAAATAAAAAGATAGAGTGACTTTCTTTGTCTTAAGATAAATTATTTGTAAACTGTAGTTGGGGTCCCTTAGAGATATTAAAGTAAATGTTAAGCTGCAACTCATTTAAAATTGTTGTTCTTTTTAGAGAAAAGTTGTAATACCTAAAAAGTCATATTCTATTCTTTCAAGCTATATGCTCAAGATTGAAAGCAATGATTTCCATTAGTGGTGTGGAAGGCAGATTGCAGTGAGGCAGGCCTACAGGCTGGGAGATCAGTTAGAAGGATATTAAAGTAGCCAACATAGAACTTGAATTTAATGAGTAGAATGTGGAAATAGGAAAAAGAAGATGGATTTCAGAGCTTCTAAGGAAGAAGAGTAAATAAGACCCAGTGGGTAGGACATGTGTGTGAGAAGGTTAACCAGGTTTTGAATATACATTTCAGTGGTTTTAGGGAAAGGCTTGCTAAAAATATCTAGGAAAATTTAAGACTGTAGATATAGGATTCATGAAAGAAGTCTTTTTACTATATTTGTGTCTAAGTAGCAGTACAGAACTGGACATGAGGAAGACAATGTCGGACAACAGGAGCCAAGAGGGAAGACAGTTCTTGTGTTCTTAATGTAATTGGGTTAAATTCATTATATATTGTTTGTTAAAATGAATGTAGGTTAACTGAGATTTTGTAATTGATTTATAACTGATCATTTGGCTTTATGGCTTCATATTGCTGTCATGGACAAATTACTAACTAAGTTACAAATGTATGAAACAGAATCTTTTGGTAAATCTTTCTGTTCTCACCTGAAAGTGAAAACGTATTTGGGAATACAAGCACCTAAGTGTACATTTTATGTAGGATTTTGTATTTATTGGATAATTTCCCAAAGAATCCTATTCTTAATTCCAAAAAAAAAACGTTTGAAATTTGATAAGAAAAAGGTTAAAAAGCTTACTATTTCATTTTACTGATTTGAATGTATAGTTTTGTGAGGAGGCTAACTCAAGTTAAAGCAAGGTGAGTAATGTATAAAATTTTTATTGTCGCTAAAAGCAATATACTAATAAAAAGTGAAGCTATAACAAGAAACAGAACTAGGGTAAAATGGATTATCAAAGAATTGCACATTATATTTAAAGCATTTTTGGACAGTTTTCCCTCTTCCTCTCATTTCCAACATGATTTGGGAAGTTGGGTACAAAAATTACAAAAAAGGGTGGAGACAAGATGGCTGACTGAAGCCAGCTTTCCACAGAGGGTCCCATCCAGAAGGAGAGTTGAAGGATAGAAATTTAGCAAGTAACCTGGTGGATTAAAGCTGCACCAAGAGAAAAGGTTGAAGAATGCACATCAACTCCGCTGAGGCAAGCTGCGACCTCAAGTATACAAACAAAAGGTACAAAATCCATCACCAAGTGGATGAGAGTCCCCTCCCCCATGAGAACAGCTCAGAGTGCCCCACAAACAAACGAGCAGAGTTCAAAGGTCCTCTCACTACACTCCAAAGGAGAAAACCTCTAAAAACTGGACCCACCTCCCCTATTAGGGTGCCCTGGCATTCTCCTGCCAGGTATAAAACTATTTATATTCTCTACCTGCAACTCTGAGCTCCCAGCACTCCCCTCCACTCTCACTCTGAGGTCTGGAGGCCTGTCCCCCAGGAGTTCAGATTTTTGGGTGACTTCTCAAGGGGTGTAGACAGGGCCTAGACTGAAGCTGGCCAGTGCTGATTCTGCGGCACGAAAGTGAGGACAGGATGGTCGCCTGAGAGGGAACCACACCAGAGCGAAGGTGCACCGAGGTGCAGAGCAGCAGCCATTTTGGAAAACAATAGGGCTCACTCCCAGACATTCTGAAGCCACAAACCCTGCCTCCCTTGGTAACCAGAGGAAGCTGGGCATCTTCTCAGGTGGCAGCCACCTCAGAACAGATCTGGGATGGAAACACAGGCCCCATGAGTAAACGGTTTGCCTGAGGTGGTTCTGGCCTAGGTGGAGCGCAGGGACTAGAAAATGCACGCGCAGAGCTGGGAAATTCCCAGGGTGGGGCTGACCCAGAGGACTGCTTTACTGAGCCTAAGATGCACCTGGCCCTCAGGGGATCATCAGCCTATAGACAAAGGAAAGCAGGAGGCTAGAACTGACAGTTAACTGAATACAAACCTGCAGGAGCAAAGACAGGGCCTGAGGCACAGGCTCTGGGAACTCAAAACAGCTTCTCGTCTGCAGGGGAATTTACCAGGGACAGAAACAAATTCCTGCAAAGTTGTTCTGTTCTGTTCTGTCAGTAACATCAATCAGGGGCAGGACTGGTGCTGCATGAACACCACCCAGCCTCCATCAAGAGCCCGAGGTTCTCAGGCCTCACCTCCCCCTGCTGGATGAAGGCAGAGCGCATCGGCCTGGCTGAGCAGATATAAATTTCCTTGTGATTCAGGCAGGTGAAAACACCTGGAGTATCTATTTGCTAGAGGCAACTGGGTCACAGCCCTGCGGGGCTATCAGTGACTGGGTGTGACAGATGTGCAAGGTGGGGAAGGAGGCATCAACCTTCCCAGACTAATCTATTTGTTGGGTGGGTCCTCCTGACTTCATGGAGCACGGAAGCAAGTCATATCTTAGTTGTCACCAGACCCCTGCGATCAGTTGACAGAGACCTTTTAAACACTCCCACCTGAGACAGGTGCTGACTGAGACAATTGATTTGGACCTTTTGAACTAAGCCAATCGCCCGAGGGCTATTCAAGTGGAGTCCTGGGTGTGTGGTTGTAGGAATGTTTGATTTTCCTTTTCCAATTGTTCCCTGTAGGGGGCGGGGTGACATAATTTCTGGCATTTCTCCACACCTGAGACTTCAACCCAAAGTAACTGTTTCACTAGGGTCAGACAGAGACCAGCTGAAAACAAGACAGAACCACTTAGCCCCACAACAGCAAATAGGTCCCCAGTTTCCCAGGCTATAGAACTGTACAGGTCCTCGACAAACCTCCAGGGGAAATATCAAATGGTGTAAAATAATCATGGGGTGGAATCAGCAGAAAAACTCTGGTAACATGAATAACCAGAAAAGATCAACCACACCCCAAAGAAAGATATGGCAGACATAACTGAAGATCCCATTCATGAACAGCTGGCCGAGATGTCAGAAATCAAATTCAGAATTTGGATTGCAAACAAGATTAATAGAATGGAGAAAAATTTGGAATTAGAAATTGGAGGAGCAATTCAAAAGTCAGAATTAGAAATTCAAGGAGAAATTCAAAAGTTGTTCCAAGAATTTAATGAATTTGAAGACAAAACCACCAAAGATTTTGATGCACTGAAGGAAGAATTTACAGCCCTCAAAGATCTGAAAAATACAGTAGAATCCCTCAGTAACAGAGTGGAGCAAGCAGAAGAAAGGATTTCTGACATTGAAGACAAAGCTTTTGAACGATCCCACATTTGCAAAGAGGAAGAGAAATGGAGAGCAAAAACGAATCATTCTTTCAGAGAGCTCTGGGATAATTAGAAGAAGGCTAACATCCACTGCATTGGAATCCCTGAAAGTAATAAAGTGGCCTCACAAGGCACAGAGACCCTTCTCCATGAAATTATGACAGAGAATTTTCCAGACATGCCAAGAGATTCTGAAATTCAGATAGCAGACAGTTTTAGAATGCCAGCAAGACTCAACCCAAATAAGACATCCCCCAGGCATATCATAATTAACTTCACTAAAGTTAATATCAAGGAGAAAATTCTGAAAGCAGCCAAACGTAAGAAATCCATTCCCTACAAAGGGAATAATATTAGAATGACTGCAGATCTCTCTGCTGAAACTTTTCAAGACAGAAGAGGGGGGTCATCGACTTTTAATCTCCTAAAGCAAAATAACTTTCAACCCTGGATCCTGTGTCCATCTAAACTGAGTTTCATGTATGGTGGAGAAATGAAATACTTTAATCACATTCATATGATGAAGAAATTTGTCACAACCAATTTGTCACTGTGAGCAGCTCTTCAGGATATTCTCAGACCTATCCTGCATAATGACCAGTCCAATCTTCTACCACAAAAGTAAACTCACTCACAAACTTTTGATGAAACTCCAACTTCCACAGTGGCGAACAGATTAAAAATGTCCACTAAACTTTCAAAAAACTCGATACCCAAAATTTTACCAGACTTATCAATATTCTTCATTAATGTGAACAGCTTAAACTGTCCTCTAAAGAGGCACAGGTTAGCTGACTGGATACAAACTCTGACCAGATACTTGCTGAATACAAGAGTCACATCTTACCTTAAAAGATAAATATAGACTCAGGGTGAAAGGATGGTCATCCATATTTCAGGCAAATAGTAATCAGAAAAAAGCAGGTATTACAATTCTATTTGCAGACACAATAAGCTTTAATCCAACAAAATTAAGGAAAGATAAGAATGTTCACTTCATATTTGTTAAGGGTAATACACAATATGATGAGATTTCAATTGTTGTTCATACACCCAACCAGAATGCACCTCAATTTATAAGAGAAACTCTAACAGACATGAGCAACTTGATTTCCTCCAGGTCCATAATAGTTGGAGATTTCAACACTCCTTTGGTAATGTTGCATACATCCTCCAATAAGAAGCTGAGCAAAGAAATTTTAGATTTAAACCTAACCATCCAACATTTGGATTTAGCAGACATCTACAGAACATCTCATCTCAACAAGAGTGAATACACATACATCTCATCAGCCCATGGAAGATACTCCAAAATCGATCACATTTTAGGTCACAAGTCTAACCTCAGTAAATTTAAAGGAATAGAAATTATTCCTTGCATCTTCTCAGACCACCATGGAATAAAAGTTCAACTTAGTAACAACAGGAATCTGAATACTCATACAAAAACATGGAAGTTAAATAATCTTATGCTGAATGATAGCTGGGTCAGAGATGAGATTAAGAAGAAAATTGCCTAATTTTTGGAGCAAAATGACAAGGAAGACATAAATTATCAGAACCTCTGGGATACTGCAAAGGCAGTCCTAAGAGGGACATTTACAGAACTGCAAGCCTTCCTCAAGAGAACAGAAAGAAAGGAAGTTAACAACTTAATGGGACATCTCAAACAACTGGAAAAGGAAGAACATTCCAACCCAAAACCCAGTAGAAGAAAATAAATAACCAAAATTAGAGCAGAATTAAATGAAATTGAAAACAAAAGAATTATACAACAGATCAATAAATCAAAAAGTTCGTTTTTTGAAAAGATCAATAAAATAGATAAAACTTTGGCTAATCTAACCAGGAAAAAAAGAGTAAAACCTCTAATCTCATCAATCAGAAACGACATAGACAAAATAACAACACACTCCTCAGAAATTCAAAACGTCCTTAATGAGTATTGTAAGAAACTTTATTCTCAGAAATATGAAAATCTGAAGGAAATTGACCAATACTTGGAAGCACGTCACCTTCCAAGACTTAGCCAGAATCAAGTGGAAATGTTGAACAGGCCAATATCAAATTATGAAATAGCATCAACCATACAAAAATCTCCCTAAAAAGAAAAGCCCAGGACCAGATGACTTCACGTCAGAATTCTCCCAAACCTTTAAAGAGGAACTACTACCTATATTACTCAACCTATTCCAAAATGTAGAAAAAGAAGAAAGACTACCCAACATGTTCTATGAAGGAAACAACACCCTGATCCCCAAACCAGGAAAAGACCCAACAAGAAAAAAAAAATTATAGACCAATATCACTAATGAATATAGATGCAAAAAGATTCTAACAAACAGAATCCAGCAAGACATCAAACAAATTATACATCATGACCAAGTCAGTTTTATCCCAGGGTCTCAAGGCTGGTTCAATATATGTAAATGTATAAGTATGATTCAGCACATAAACAAATTAAAAACCAAACACCATATGATTCTCTCAATTGATGCAGAAAAAGCTTTTGATAATATCCAGCATCCCTTCATGATCAGAACGCTTAAGAAAATTGGTATAGAAGAGACATTTCTTAAACTGATAGAGGCCATCTACAGCAAACCCACAGCCATTATTGTATTGAATGGAATTAAATTGAAATCATTTCCACTCAGATCAGGAACCAGACAAGGCTGCCCATTGTCTCCACTGCTCTTTAATATTTAATGGAAGTTTTAGCCATTGCAATTAGGGAAGAAAAGGCGATCAAGGATATCCATATACAGTCAGAAGAGATCAAACTTTTGCTCTTCGCAGATGATATGATTGTATGTCTGGAAAACACCAGGGATTCTACTACAAAACTCTTAGAAGAGATCAAGGAATACAGCAGTGTCTCAGGTTACAAAATCAACATTCGTAAGTTGGTAGCCTTTATATATACCAACAATAGTCAAGCTGAAAAAACAGTTAAGGACTCTATTCCATTCACAGTAGTGCCAAAGAAGATGAAATATTTGGGAGTTTATTTAACAAAGGACATGAAAGATCTCTAAAGAGAACTATAAAACTCTAAGAAAAGAAATAGCTGAAAATGTTAACAAATGGAAAAACATACCATGCTCATGGCTGGGAAGAATCAATATTGTTAAAATGTCCATACTATCCAAAGCAATATACAATTTTAATGCAATCCCTATTAAAGCTCCACTGTCATACTTTAAAGATCTCAAAAAAATAATACTTCATTTTATATGGAATCAGAAAAAAACCTCTAATAGCCAAGACATTACTCAGAAATAAAAACAAAGCAGGAGGAATCACGCTAC
>CAUYPK010035223.1:0-22453 GCA_963574355.1 Loris lydekkerianus | reverse complement strand
TACAAATATCTTTGTTAGGATGTGATTTTTGCATCTTACAAGGGTATATGTGAAATTTAGAATGTAAATGTCTTAACACAATAACTAAGAAAATGCCAGGAAGGCTATGTTAACCAGTGTGATGTAAATGTGTCAAACAGTCTATAAAACCAGTGTATGGTGCCCCATGATCACATTAATGTACGCAGCTATGATTTAATTAAAAAAAAAAAAAAGAATGAAAACATTTGTATTTCTAGAAAGTTTTGGTACATCTTTTTATGTCTCTTTTCTATTTTGTCTGCTCTCAGTAAACACTACCATAAAATGAACTGGCTAACTAAATTAAGTTTAATTTTAAATCACTCTCTCATTCTTTCATTCAGAACAAGTTTATAAGCTCAGTGAAAGGCACCATTCCACAAACAGGGATGTACTTCCAGGGAATATAATGGATTGGAAAGAACCTAGAGCTGGAGTCAGGTAAGGCAGGGTTGATGTCCCGGCTCTAGCTGCGCCTAATATCACTTTAATTAGGATATTTTCCCCTGACTTTTATTTTTTCATCCGTAAATGGTGGTGTTATATATTTTCAAATTCTATGGCAAAGTCTAAAGTTAATATTTGTTTAATGCTTGGCGCTTAGTAGACACTTTTAAACATTTTAGCATTTTGTTTTGGTATTTTTTTTTCCTAAGTGACCAGAAAGATCATATTAATTTTATATACCTCACATGTCATCAATTCTTTTTCTTTACTTTCCTGGTGAATTTCCTTTTATTTTATAAAACCCATTTCAGCTCTTACCTACTTAAAAAGCTTTTCTTAGCAACATTTCTACCCTTCCTAAAAGAATTGATCATATTTCTTATGTGCTTCCCCTGTGTTTCATAGATAACTAACTTACTCCGATACTTAAGCAATGTTATAATCGTCTGATATAATATTACATCCTTGGCCTTTCCTAACTACCCGAGCTTCAAAAACAGAAACTTGTCTTTCAAATAACTGGATGGTGTCAAAGAAATGTCTACACATTTTATGAAAATTTCATTTACTCAATATGTCCCAACATACTTGTTATCTCATCTATTATCTCATGTGTGTCCCTTATAAATGCAGATCTCAAGTGTGACTTGGTATTACAGATTTTTTTCCTTTCTTAAAATGTGTATACGGTTTTTTTTGGTACCTGTAGATCCCAAACCCCAAATCAGTCTTGAAACCTGATAGACACATCACTAATTATTTATTCTTAGATGGAATTAAACCATATCTTAAGGTTTAAAAATCTTGTACAGTCCATAAAATAGACATCATCAAATATAACTGAAACTTTTGTTGAATGATATATTCTCTATACCTGTGTTACAACTGAATATCAATGAGCTATATTTATAATTACTACATTATCTACATAATTCTAAATTACTTAGCAAACAAAATCTGTCTCTTCAATGTCTTCTGATTATTGATATATACATCTTTCATTATAAATGATTAAATGTTTCATCATAGACATTGTATAAACTTCATCTTTAAATTACCAAATATACGAACAAGTACAGTGCAACCCCTCAGTCTTAGAGTGAAGTTATTTCTTCTCTAAGAAGCATTGATGTAGGCATTTACTGTTAGGTCATTTTAACATTTGTTATCCTTATAAAAACTCACATATTTCTTATGTGTGCCATTGTTTCAAATCTTAGGCAATATTTTCTTAGGTAACAATAGAAGTTCCAATTTAAGGATTAGAGCCAGATTACCATTTAGTAGTCATCCTCATTGTGGACATAGATATATGACTTTTTTGTTATTATGTTATGGAATATGATGCTAGTATAAAGCTTTTGAAATGTCAATATCCCGAAAAGTAGAAATGAATAAGATATTTGATTGGCAAATAGTTTTAATATTCAAATATATAATTTTACATACTGGTCTGTAATTATAAGTGAGGAAAATATAACAATATTTATCTTTCATTTAACTTTAATGAACAAAAACCTTACAAATCCCACATTCACATTGCTAACTCAAAGAAAATAATTCTCTACTTTTAATGCTGACCCAGCACATGCACATGGACTGATATTTACACTTATGAGTGTATATTGTGAGCTACTACAAATGCAAAAGAAGAAGAAAACTTAATCCAAGCAATGCAGACTGCACACAAATATTTCTACAATGACCTGTATTTATCTAGAGAGATGTGTTTTCTAATTCTACAGACCTCTAGAATGCAACCTCAAATAAAGAATTGAATACCAATGCTTTTGAAACATTCCCTTTTTCAAATTGAAGTCTGGATAATCTCAGCTAGAAACATTTTTTTAATAGACTTCTATTTAAATCAACTCTCTGGAGATACCTTTTATCTGACTTTCAAACCTTGGCTTTTAGAAAAAAGCAAATTAATAGAGACTAAAGGATGGGGTAAGGAGAGAGATTTCTAGAAGCATGCCCTTTGAGATAAGAAAGGGAGAGAAGAATTTAAAAATAGAAACAAGGTGTAGTTATTATACATTGTAAACCACCAAATAAGAAAACCGGAAAAGTATATGATCTGAAGTATATAATACTAAAGTGTATAATCTAAAGTATATAATACTTTTAGATTTTCCTCATTAATAGTGAATACATAAGTGTTTCATGACTTCTAGTAGTAAACTTTATGGAAGGTCAGATTTGGAGATTTATATTTGAGAAAAATGGTTAAAGAACTTTAAGATTTTAATCTTAACTCAGTATATTAAAATTTCTACAAAAGCAGCAAAAAGAAAATCACACACATATTGAAGGTAATAGTCACCCAGAATGGCACAAAATGAAAGTCACTATGACCTTGCAAATAGAATTTGTGTCAGACTAATTTAATTTCTCTCTCAGATGAAGTAAAACGTCATATGATCAACACAAAAATAATAAACATCACTTTACTGTGCTTTTTGCACCTCTGTACATGTATGTATTCTTATAAAATGATAAATGTCTTTCATCCTTGATTCCAACTCTTATGTCAGAGTTGTGAAGCACTGTCAATATGAAAACGTTCACCTTTCAGTGCCGATTGCCTGCGATAACCACACTAAATACATATTTACAGTTTAAAGAGTGATTACGTTGTGAATGTGTATAAGGAATGTATTTACCCTAAATCCAAAGCTGAAGTGGGCATTATAGAGTCTTGGAAGCTTTAGAATAAATCAGAGCCTGGTTTTCTGCAGTTATTCGTCCTATCACATTGCTGTCAAGGGAGAGTTCCCACGGGTCAAGATGGTTAACAAGGGTGCTCCGATATCCTAGAGAAATTAATTACAATGCATTAAAATCAATCCAGAGACTATTACCATTTAGTAACTTCACTGATCTGAATGTTGAAATTGAAAAATAAACGTTTAAGTGATATGTAGCAAACGATAGTTATGGGCTCTGGGGATTGAAGGAATAGGCAACACAATTAACTTGAAAGTTTAGAAACTTGTCCAGCAAGGCAAGAGAGACTCTAATATACTAACGTTTGGTTAATGTGTATTTTTGTTTGAATCAAAAGCAAGCTATGCAAATACAAGATAGTAGGAGAAAAATGGGTTAGTCACAAGTTTGGTGGAATCAACTGTGTCCTTTTGTTTAGCAGAAAAAAAATATTTTTGATTGGAAGAATAGAAGAATCACGAGATCTTTTTAGATATAAAGATCAATTTTATTGTTCCAATCCTCCTTTTTCTAAGTGTCAAATTGTTTGACACAAAGACACATTAAATAAATAAAGATACTATATTTCTAAAACAAACATGACACAGTAATTTGTATTAAGAGAAATGTGTACAAGGACCAGCCATCATCTTATTATTATTCTTATTACCACTATTCTATTAGAATTTCTATACTTAGTAGATTACTGAAGGTGGAAAAAATGTGAAAGTTAGAAAAAAAATTGATACAAATATGGGATTAAAAAATTAAAAATTTTTAGCTTGGAAAAGAGAAAACTAAAGGGAGGCGTGATAACGGCTCTCAGGTATGTGTAGGCCTTGTATGCAGGGGTGCCACAAGGAACATAAGCCATTGATTTTATTTCTCTATAGAAAGACAAATCACTTGAAATGGGCATAAACTTTGGCAAGAGAGCTGTATTTCTTGATTTTTTTTTGTATTCATTTTAAAAATTTCAGAGTATTATGGGGGTACTTATGTTTTGGTTACATGAATTGCATTTGTACCATTTGAATCAAAGTTGTAAGTGTGCCCACAACCCAGATCATGTGCATTAGGTGTGAATTTACCCACCTGTCCTGACCCCTCCTATCTGCTTGCTTTCCTCTGAGTTTTATTACCAAATGTGCACATGGGTGCTGATCGATTCATTCCAATTTAATAGTGGCTTCATGTAGTATTTGTTTTTCCATTCTTGTGACAAATACCTTGGAAAAATGGTCTCTAGTTACATCCAGGTTGCAACAAAAGGTATTAATTAGTTCACCGTTTTTTAAAAAAGCAAAATGGCAGATTAGTACTGCATGGCATATGTAAACCGCATTGTATTAATCCACTCATGTAGAGATGGGCACTTGAGCTTGATATTTCCAAAATTATTTGATTTGTCTTACAAAATCAAATACAATATAAAACAGAATAATAAAGACTAAACAAGCTAAAAGAGGTAGTGAAATAGATGTTGCCAGATGCTAAAATATAACAGTGATTTTTGTTTGACCCCAAATTTGGCGTTGTGCTTCTCAATCCCTGATAGGGAAGACGATGTCCCTATGGGGACATAGTGGGTTATACAGAAACCCAGACCCCATTGTTTCCACAAGAAAGTTAAGAATTAAAGGAGAACACTCCCAATTTTTGATAAACCTATACCCATGTAACTAAGCATAGTTGTGGTTTAAGAGTTTCTTTGCTGATTGATTGTTTGGTTGATTGGTATTTAATGATCATTTTTTAAAAATTCTTTTCCACTATATGCTTAGTAACTGAATTATTAGAAGGTGACATTGCTAGCACTATGCCAGCTGAATAGAACTTTCTGGTATTTTTTTTTTTTTTTTGGAACTCAACTTTATAGCGTCAAGCAGCCGCTTATACAGACCGTGGGGAAGGAGTGGGGAAAGAAGGCGGGGGATGAGGTGCGTGACAGGGTTGGGCCAATGGCATGGTACCATGTTGACTGTATCTAGGTAGAGGCAGTTTCAGGCCGGGCCTTGCTGAGTCATTGCTACGCAGAAGTAGCTCGATGGATCTACTTCTAGTCAGGTTCCGGAAGTTGCACTAGGCCTCAGGCACATGGCAGGGCCCAACAATTCCCTCTTTTGTTTTTTGTATGGCGGATAAACATAGCCCCGTCTTAGGTTGCCTGCTCTTGCAGTTTCAGTCTTACCCGATATTGGCTGTGGGTTTGCTGTAGATGGCCTCTATTAGTTTCAGAAATGTCCCTTCTCTACCAATTTTCTTAAGTGTTCTGATCATGAAGGGATGCTCTGAAACTATTTTTTATTCAAACATAAGAGACAATTTAATCCTCAAGGTAGCAAAGAATGCAGATTCTTTACAAATTTCATGAACAGGCAAAGCTGCTCTGTGTAAGGCCACAAAGGGGGCAGAGTCCAAGACATCTGAGTTTGGGTTTGGTTTTATGTTTTATTAACTGCATGACCTTTGGAAGTCACTTAACCTCTGAGCCTCAGTTTCCTTCTCTATCAAATGGCTAAATTACCCATTTCATGGTAGAAGTGAGAGTTAAATAAGGTAACTCAACCTCCAGCGTTTGTGGGAAAGCTGAGTACGTACTCATGTGTATATGCATGTTGGCTCTCTTCCTTGCAACAAGGGAGGCACAGGAGTGGTAATCAAAAGCACCCCCAGATTTGGTGCTAATTTCTTCCTGATCCAGCCTTGTAACTGCACATGCTCGATTTTGCCGTCACCAAACTTTTACATTATCATTATTTTATAAAATTTTTTTTATAAAACAGTGTTTTTAATTGTATGTATAATTAACTCACTACATTAAATAGCATAGATAAACATATGGTTCTTGTACCTTCATTCCTAAGAGATTTTATTTTCATGCTGTCACCAAAGAAAAAAGTTATTTTTTTTCTTTACTGGGCAAACAGAGCATACACTATATTTTTTAACTTAAAAGGGATTTGGGATATTAGAATCACTTTCTCAGTGGTTCAGATGGCAGTGTGAATGGAGAAGCTGAAAAGAAACCCTTCATCTGGGTGCTCAAAAATGCTTATATGTACAGAATATCTTCTTCTCATTTTATACCCCAGGAAGACAATTCTATGCCTTTAGTCTACCCTTGGGGCGATAAGAATAAGAGCAGCTTATGTGCTCAACAGTCCTCTTCCAAGACAAGCATTGGACAAATGGTTCTAATAAGGTTATTTCACTCTGCAGGGAGGTGATACAGAACTGTAAAAAATCGCCATGCAAGCTGAAACTCTGACCCAGGCTCTTAACAGTCGATGGGAAAAATCACGATTGTTTTTAATTTTGCCAAAATATTAGAGTTCTCTTACTGCTGGTTATGCACACATAGAAAAATGGGGGCAAAGGTAAAACATTTATTTAATACACTGTCATTTAAACCATGGAAGAGAATTAAAGTGGGGGTTTTGTTTAATAAAAACGTTATCTACAGGGCGGTGCCTGTGGCTCAAAGGAGTAGGGTGCTGGCCCCATATACTGGAGGTGGTAGGTTCAAACCTGGCCCCGGGCCAAAAACAAACAAACAAACAAACAAAAAACTGCAAACAAAAAAAAATATATATGGAAAAAACACGTATCTACAGTCATTAGAACCATGCTGGTTGTCTTCTTATATTCTTTATGACCCACAGCATGTGTCTTTGATATACTCCTTTTTAAGTTTGGATGAACATCCAAAATTTTATCCTTTGTGCTGTCCGTGTCAAGAAATACCTCTGGGAGTCATCCATCTCCCTGAGGTGCCTCAGTGAGGGTGGGATGGTTTTTTATTTTCCTAAGTAGTTTTGTTGAGGTATAATTGATACACAAAAAAATCCCCCAAACCCTATACATGTTTAGTGTATACAATTTGATGAGTTTGAGCATATGTATACACCATGCCATCATCACTACAATCAAGGTGACTGACATGTCCGTCACCTGCCAGATTTTCTTATGTTCCTCTGTGTGTGTGTGTGTGTGTATGTGTGTGTGCGTGTGTCTATTTTAAGAACATTTAATAGGAGGTTTACCTTCTCAAGGAATTTTTAAGTACCCCACATCGTATTGTTAACTACAAGCAGGGAGAGAAGGTTTGGACACAGGATAGTCACTGGTTGATGCTGAATTAGGCTTTCCTTGCCACTCTGAATTTTCCAAGTTTTCACAGTCCCCACATTTCCCACAAGAGCCACCACTGGGAATAGAGAGCACAGGCCAACCTCGAGGTGGCAGAGACTGTACACAGAAGGAGCCTCTGAGGGGAACACAGGGGATTGTAGTACCCAGATGTGGGATCAGAGGCCCTGGGGCTCTCTGACCAACAGGAAACCCAAAACAATGTTTCCCTGGAGGATTTATGTTCAGGTGGGAGTAGGAAATTCAGGAGGGAGAGATGGGTTTTGACTGAGTCTGCTTCGTGGGCCATGGGAGCTCAAAGTGGGAGTATCTGGGTGAAGAACACCTCTCCTGAGAGCCCGAGAGGCCCTACCTTTTTAACTTTGAGATGGACACTGGGAGGAATCACAAGAAGCAGGGAATCATTTGGGGTGGGAGGGAGGAAAAAGCTTCTGGAAAACATTCGATGATGCAAATGATTCTCTTCGATAATGTCAAATTTAATCACATGCATTTAATGCTTTTCTAAGTTTCTTTGGATGGTAAGAGGCCACCTTTGGCCCGAGCAGTGTCTCATAGAACAACGGACAGTGATATGATCAGGCCGCACGGAAGCCAGTTCCAGGACTTCTGTGCCTTCGCAATCCTTTCATCTTTCCCTTCCCCCCTTTCCTTCTCCTCCTCCTCTTCTTTCTCCCAATTCCTTTTGCTGTTTCCATTGCTTTATTTTTCTCTATTACTGCCAATTGACTTTTATCCCCTCCTTAGTCCACATGGCAGAGCAAAGCCACCAAGAGCTCCAACTTACATCTCTTTTACTTCAGCAACCAGTCAGATGAGGCATCCCTTGGTTTGGAGTCCAAGGTCTAGTACCCACCTCGGATGCACCAATCACAGACAGAGGCCGGGGACCATTGTACCACGATAGTAGCTGCTAGGGTAGTGGCAATCCAGTCAATGAGGAGCCTCTCTGCAAACAAAAGCAATAGATACCAACTACGGCTGTTTAATTTTCTAGATTGTTACTTACATTGTTACCTAACAACTTTTAATATCTATTCACAAGGTGAATCTGTGTATACACTCCTCAATTTCGTAGCATAATACCTATATTTTCTCGTAAAATAAAAGGAGAAAAATAGTACCTATAAAAGCTCTGTGTCTATGTGTGTCTCATCATTCAAACACCCAATTTTCTCTTTTCCAAACATGTGGAATAAACTGTTGTGCTGATAACAAAGATGTTCTTTTGCTGCTACTGTTCAAAGAAAGAGACCCTGATCATCTGTTGTGTTTTGACAACCTCCATGAATACTCTATTAATAAAAACCGTTGAATTGTGCACCTTGAAAGGCTTGAGTGTTATAGAATGTGAACCAAGAACTGTTCTAGACTCTGAATGAGCAGCAGGGAAGTGTCTGTCCTTGTGGCAGCTCTTTCTGATGTGCAGAGGGGAGATAGATAAGGAGAAAAGTAAAGCAGAAATGTGAGGTGCGAGTGGGGGATTAAGTACTTTGATTTGTCACATACCACAGGCCATCCAGGAAGGCAGCTCTAAGGCTAGCATTGGGCAGAGGCCTGTGGAAGTCAGGGTGCATGTCTGGGACCCCCACAAGGGGCCACCTCTCCAGTCAGTGTTTCTCCACTGTGGCCCATGCCTTCCTTGGAGGTCAGCTAGCGAAGGCATCATGGCAGGGCAGGTGGAGTGAGGCACCTGCAGTCCTCACCACCCTCCTCTTTAATCAGAACCCCTCTACTTTGTTTATGTTATTGAAGCTCCATGTGAAATTATCTTTGAAAAATTGTTGAGCTACAAAATCAAACCACTGACCCAGGTAAAAGACTGTGGATAGGGGAGTGGACACGGCCCCTCTGGAAGAATATTGCATTAACCTGAGACTAGGATAAAGGCAGGACAGGTGTTAGGAGCTGAATTGTGTCTCCTTCAAAAAAGAGATGTTGAAGTCATCACTGCCAGTATTTCGGAATATGATCATATTAGGAGGTAGGTTCCTTATTATGAAGTTAAAATGAGGTCATGATGATTGATGTCCTTCTTAAGAGGGGAAATTGAGCATAGAGACAGACATGCACAGAGAGAAGATGATGGGTAGACGGCTGTGGGATGACAGAGTCAGAGATCGGATGGGTATAGCTGCAAACTGAGGAGTACCAAAGATTGCCACCCACTGCCAGAAGCTGGGACAAGGCAAGGAAAGATTTTGCCCTGAGTCTCAGAGAGAGTGGGTCTGTTAACACTCTTATCTTGGATTTCCAGCCTCTAGAACTGTGAAACATGAAATGCCTGTGGTTTAGCCTCCCAGGCTATGGTCATCTGTTACAGTAGCTCTGGCAGACTAATACTACAGGTAATGTGTCAGCCCAGAGTTCTGTGAAGCAGGTGAGGGTAGAAGGCTCACATAGGCAGGGACACAGGATCTGGAGAAGGGCCACCTGTCAGGTAAGTATTGCCACAGTTGGTGACAGGGCTAAGGGCCTGCCCAAACCAATGTGCACAATAGACTTGGAGGTATAGCTGCCCCAGAAGGTCAGTGGCATCAAGGCCTGGTGATGAAGGAGAGGGAGGGGTTGGAGTCTGGGCTGAGTGGCTGGGGGTTAGTAGGGGTTAGGGGGATATTGTTTTGGAGATGTCCATTGCAATCATGAACACAGGAAGAGCCGTGGGAGTAGGATTGAGGCCAGGGAGTCCACTTGGGGCCACCTGGAACTTAAGAGCATAGGGCGAGCTGTGCAGGTGGCAGTTGGGCACACGAAACCAGGTAGAACAGTTCTTCCCACACCTGGCTGCTTCCCACCTTCAGGGCTCAAATCAAATGTCTCCTCCTCTCTGAAGCTTTTCAGCTTCTGGGCTAGTTACTGCCAAGTTATTCTCTGTCCCATGAGGGACTCTCTGTTTATATAGATGTACCATTTTTTTATTTGTTTACTTACCTGTTGGTAGTCTGTCTCACTCCCCTGGTCCACAAGCCCCTCACTTTTTGCTGCTGGGTCTCCATTGGCCAGCATCTGCCATGTGAAAGAATGAATGAAGAAAGCTGGTGATGTCGGCTGAGCTTTCTGGAAGCAGATAGCAGATGCTGAGATGGCATTTGGGGTAGAAATGCTTGTCAGGGATCCAAACCTGGGAAAGGAAGTGGGGGAGGCAGGGAGGTCAGAGGGGAAAGCCCTGGCCCACCACAAGCATGGGCAGAATGCTGCTCAGCAGAGTTCCCTGTTGGGCACCATGGCCCCTGAAGGAGCAGGCAGTCCTGGCCACAGCCCCATGCCTGAAGGCAGCTCACCTTCATGGCCACCAAGGCCGGGCTGGACCTACAGATCCCCAGCGTCACGGTCCAGGTGGCAGTGGTGTTGAAACCAGGACAGTGAGCAGATGATGTTCATGCCAAAGGATATGTGCAGGGCAGACACTGGGGGAAGGGACAAGGGTGTGGCCTCTTCTAACTGCGAGGAATCTGGGGAAGCTCTTGGGAGGTGGTGAAATGTGAATTGAAGGGTTTGTTTGTGGCTATATGAGGCTCGAGTAGAGACAACCCTGGGGGAGGGGGGAGCTTCTGGATATTTATGAGAAGGGATGTGCAGCGATAGCTATGGTCTGGACACTCCCCAAGAGATGGGTGGCACCTGCAGGACCACAGAGGGGTGGATCCCAGAGGATGAGCCAAGGACAAGCCCATGAGAGGACAGCCTTACTGTTGAAAACAAGCTGTTTTCCAGTAATGAAAAATTGCTTTGCTTTGTCTTTGAAGACAGAGTAGAGAACATGAGTAGGGCTGCTTAGGAAACTGGAGCAGGGTAGTGGGCAGGGCGTGCAGGCAGGAGGCTGGGCTTCTGCAGAAAGCAATGTTACACAACTGTTCCAGAATCAAAGTCCAATTAAAGAAAAGAGAAGCAGAGTTCAAGGGTATGTTGGCATATGGCATCTCTTTATAAACTGCTGGGCAGGACAGAAAAGAAACAGGATCACAGTCACCTAAGAAGTGACAGAAAAATCTGTTTTCTACCACAGTTTCCTAGAGGCAAAGCAGAACTTTTCATCTTCCAAGAAAATCCCTGATGGTTGTCACAGTCACCCTCCAGGGTAGAAGCCAGAGCTGTTGGCACATTTTGTGCCTCCAATTGCAGAAAAAGCAACAGCTTTATGCTGCTGAGCGTGGCACACACCTGCCTGGAGATCACATGGCCAGGCCTGACGCTGCCTTTTCCCACTGGGGCTGCCTGGGGTAAGCAGTGGGGCTCAATCTCCTGCTGGTGGCATTCCAGGTCTTAGAGAGGCTTCTGCGTGCAGGGACACCCTTGTTACACCTGCCCACTTCTCTCTGCCCTCCCCTCCTCCCAGGCTCAACCCTGAAATACCAAAGAATCCCAAGACTTTGTGCACCCTGGATTATCAACTCAACTCCTTTGCCAGGCGTAAGTAAAGAGTTAAGTATGTGCCTGTATTTTTTTCCTTTTACTAAATTTCTGTGTTTAGGGACTGTCTTAGTTCATGTTCTGTTGCGATAATGGGATACTGAGACAAAACTTGACAAAAGAGGGTTATTTCTTCTAGTCTGGGAAGTCCAAGCTTGGGCAGCTACATCTGGCTGGCATCAGGTGGGGCCTTTTGCTGTATCATGACATGGAAGAGACATCACAGGGTAAGAGAGACATGTTGAGGGACAAATCTGCTTTTATATAACCTCTTAGTCCATTAACCCATGAATAGAGTGATCCACTCGTGACCCAGTCACCTCTTGAAGGCCCCACCTTTTAAGACTATTACATTGGGGTTAAGTTTCAACATGAGTTTCAGAGGGGGAAAAACATTTAAATTATAGCAGGGACCTAATTATCTATTTCAGGAGATTGTTTGGCATAGAGAACTGTAGATGAATTATGAAACTTTCACTGGATTCCAAATATAAGGTGGTAGAGCTACTATACTTCCCCCTGGGGGAAACTGCTTGTGTGGAAGTTTGGGGGACTTTTGTTTAGCACTGTTTCCTTATGACCAAACAGTGCCAGGCACAGAGAAGGCAGTCAGTAAAAACTTGCCAGTGGATGAATGAATGAATGGTAGTATAGGGCAGCCTTTGTTCTCATTTAGGGATAGAAGACCATGAACAGCTCAAAGCTGAAAGCCCTGAAATTGAAATGCATTTGAATTTCAAGAGGAGGAAAAGAATCTAAGATTGTACTTTCTTTTTGTTGCTGTATAAAAATTATCATTAAATAATGATTAGGGTAAGGATTTGTTTAGTGTCTGTACCACCACCACAACCACCACCACCATGACTATTATGACCATCTCCATCATCACCACCACCATCACTGCCATCATCACCTCCAGCACCAGCACCACCATCACCACTGCTATCACCATGACCACTGAAAGGTGGCCTTGCTAATGAACTAGCTGACAGAGAAAGATAAACTATCAAATAGAAAGTAAGAGAAATAAACTCACAGCACAACACAATTGTTCCTTTAAAGAAAAACTCAAAGCACAATTTCCCTTCCTTTTGTTTGATTAAACACCTGAGAACTCAGCTCTCTTTAGCTTAACTTATTATCTCTAAGAGTTCATTTTCACAGCCTTGAAGAGCTCTAGGTGGATGGCAGAAGTGTGAGTTTCTCACTTTCTTAAGGAGAAATGATTGCCAGCAGCCTCCTATTACTCTGTCAACAGCCCCCCCAAGAAAAAGAAAAAGAAAAAAATCCATTCCTTTTATCAGTCAGCAAAGTGGAAATTAGGAAAAAGGCAAACACAGCAGCTTCACAACTGTCTGTGGCCACGATTTTTCTTTTACCTTCCTTAATAAAACCTGAAGCCACTTGACGTTGGCACCAACAGACCTCTTTCACTCTTATGCTGTGCCCTTTTCCCCATTTCTTTGGGAAAAGGTAAACTTTATACATGTACTACTTTTACTCCTAATCTTTGTATAAAACATCTTTCTATGGCTCGGTGCCAGCCACATACACTGAGGGTGGCGGGTTCGAATCTAGCCTGGGCCAGCTAAGCAACAATGACAACTGCAACAGAAAAATAGCTGGGTGTTGTAGTGTGCGCCTGTAGTCCCAGCTACTTGGGAGGCTGAGGCAAGAGAATCGCTGAAGCCCAAGTGCTGGACGTTGCTGTGAGCTGTGATGCCACAACACTCTACCGAGGGCGACATAGTCAGACTCTGTCTCAAAAAAAGAAAATTATTCTTCCACTCTTACCTTGAGCTCCTTGTGAGTCCCCACCCTGACAACCACCACCTCTATAACCACTGTCACTGGCACTACCACCTCCATCCCTCCACCAATATTGTCTCCCTTACCACCACCTGCACTAAACCTTCAGCACCACCATCACCACCATCATTACCACCGTCATATCATCACCAGCACCTCTATCTGGCATCATGACCACCACCACTACCATCATCACCGCCGCCACCCTCACCACCACCATCACAATCACCACCATCGCCATCATCACCACCATCACTATTAGCACGACCATCAGCACCTCCATATCCACCATTACTGCCATCATCGCAATCAGCATTAGCAAGTCTAGGGCCATGATCACCAGCACCAGCACCACTATCATCACCCCCACTACCTTCTACCTCTGCAGGAAGTAATATCTAAATTAGGTTTTGAAGCTAGATGAGAATTTCTCAGGTGATAAACTCATTGAAATCTGCTTAACAAAGATTAAAATGTGTGCATTGTTGCTGGAATAACTGTCCTTGTTTTTAATATGGTGTAGGCACGAATTCCATGAAGGAACAACACCAAAACCCAAGACGGCAGCTGTCGCAGCATCCAGTTCATCTTAAGAATTTCAACAATTAGTCATGCAATAAATGTTTTGGCTTTTAAAAATCTAAAAAAAAAAAAGAATTTCTCAGGTAGACAAGAAACAGGTATTACAAGCCCGAGTCCCAGCACATGTAAAGACAGGAAGGGCTTGTTTGGGGCGGAGAAGGCTCAGGATTTTGGCACTTCCGTAGTGTAAAGCTAGCAGAGGCTGAACAAGCGTGTAGACCGAGGGTTTGGGGAGTGGCAGTGGCAGGCATTCTACCACAATTACAGCATTCTTAACTGTTCTATTTAACAAACTTGGATTTTTTTGTCATAGGCAAGGTGGGTTTTGGTGAGAGAAATCACACTTATTCATCCAAATACTTATTTATTAATTTATTCAACAGTTATTTATTGCCTGATGATCAAGTTTCAAGAGACACAAGGGATATCGCCAAGAAAAACCCCACAAAATCTGTTTAAATGATCTCATAAATGCTGCCAATAAACCTAGGAGGTTGTGAGTTTTTATCCATTTTGTTATTACTGGTAAAAAATAGCTTCTAAGCCCTAAAGAATATTTATATCATTATTTTTCATGATGGTCCTGTCTGGGATGTATGAAGTTTGGAGAGGCCAAATGCCCCATCCAGACATATTCAGCTAATCAGGCTGACTCCAGGATTCAAAGCCAGGCCGCTGGAATGTCAAAAACCCTGACCTTTCCCTTTCGAAGTGCTATCTGCAGTAAATGCAGGAAGCTGTGATGCCACACAAAGACTGTCAGGTGGGTGATGAGGATTGGGATATTTTTGGCATTGAATTTGACGTACTTGCTTGAGGACAATGCTTTCATGCTCCTTTCTTTGTACCCTTGATTAAATGCAGGGAGTAATGACAAAGTTTTCTCTTGCCAGCATTTTCCCATTTCACCTGGAGAACACCTTGGGCTCCCCAGGACATTTGCCAAGTGCAATTGCCCTTGGCTGTCCCCAGCCTGGTGCTCTCGAGGCTCCAAGCACACTCTTGGGGAAGTTTCATCCTTATATGTTTTAGTGCAGACTTTCAGCCTGAACTGTCTCTGGGACACTTGGGGGCTCCTTGGATAGTCCTCACTAGCTTCCTGCCTGATGTCTTACTGGCATCAGAAGGGTCCACATATGACAAGGAAAAGCCCTGGAAACCAGTTTCTTCACCTGAACCTGAGCAGGTGCTGCATCAGAAAAGAACTCACAGATCTAGTCTGCTGGGCATTCTTCTTGCATCTAAGAAATCATTCATTCCCAGGAGAGGAAAAAGAAAGCTTCCAGTTCTAGGGAAGAGGGCCAGGGAAAGAATGGAAAAAATTACCAGTCCAATATAACAAAGAATATCGGGAATAATTCCACACCAGGTATGTAGGCATCCCCAAGTGCCAAGCACCCAGATACTCAGCCACCCTGGAGCGAGGGAGGTCAGTATTACCCCCCTGAGCCCAGCATTAGTTCACGCACAGGAGACGCAGTGCCAGATATATGCTTGTAAATGAGTAAGTGATATGTGAAGGTAAAGGAGGATTTAGCCAGAAATCTAGGAAGCATCTCTCATAGGAAAGAATCCAGGGAAGCTGCCCTTTTTGCTTTGAGGAGACAGATGGTGAGAGATAGGATGGTGCTCCTCTGGAAAAGTCTGCAAAACACACACATGGATTGCTGCACTGAGCCTCCTGCGGTGATGGGCAGTGCCGGGGATGCAAACTGTATTAAACGTTATCCAGTCTTCTGATGCCTGAGACACAGGGAGGGGGTAGCGCACGCAGGTGTCTGTGCTGAGGACTGTCCTAGGCTACTGGCACCCAGAGCACCATGTGTTATACACCTGAAGGGCAACTTCTCTGATCCTCTGCTCCCTCCCCTGCATTACCCCAATTTTATTTATTTATACGTGCATATAATAGCAGGGGTGACACATATAAGTTTTATCCTTCCTATCCTTCCAATAGAAACCGCCCCACCCCAGCTGCCTGTAGGAGTTGCCACTTTATCACCTGTCCTGTCCTCTGTGTCCGGAGGTGTTTGCCCCAGAGAGGGACACCTAGACCAGGCAGGGCGTGTCTCCGCCCTGTAATTAGACGCTGGGTTCAGCGAGAGCAAAGGCAATACGTCTCAGTGGCAGAGACTGCGAGATATAAACCTTGGAAAATGTAGGGGGTGCTAGTCCCAGCCAGGTGTCAGTGCAGCTAGGAAGGGAGCACACTTCTCAGAACTCTGTCCTGCGTGGTTGCAGGCAAAGCGTGGCCATGAGGTTTAGAAAGTGGAAGTTAAGGGGCAGTCAGGATGCTCCGAGGTTGGTGTGGGGTGCCAGGCCCGTTCCCCTTCATCTGTCTGTGTACCGGGAGGCTGTGAGGCAGTGTCTGTGCCAATGGCGCCGCCTTACTTCATCCCTCCTGATCCCAGGCCGAGGGAGGGGTGCCAGCGCCTTCCTCAGGTGGCTGTGTCAGGCAGGCTGCAGAGGAAGGCCCGGGCTCTGGCTTGTCCTTCTGGCTCCCCTCAGGCCCTGCACAGTTGCATCTCATGCCCAGGTTTTCTTCCCTCCTCCCACCCTGCTGACCCACAAAGGGCATGGGCAGACCACTGCGCCTGGGATGACAGCTGCTCACAGACGTCTCCTCAGGTCCACCGCCATGCCTGGTCCCTGCAGTAACCTGTATGTCACACCGTGACTAACGGCTTGTCTGAGGAAGCCTGGCTCACAGAGAGAGAAAGCAGGCACACACACAGAGCGACTGTATCCAAATTCTGCAGGTGAGCAAAGAGAGCCTCTGGGAAGCACAGGAACTCCTAGGGCTCAGGTAACTGGCCTGGTTGGTGTCCAAACCAGATGGTTGACTCCAAATCCACACCTCTCGTGCTCTCCAGCACCCACCCGGCATTGGCTGTGGGTGGGAGCACCTGCCACACTCAGCAGTCCCCATGCCCTGGGGCTGAGGCTGCTTGAGCTCCTGCTCCATGCAGGCCCATCCAGGGGCTCAGGGACAGCAGGGCACAACCTGGGTTCTGTGCCCAAAGAGCTGGAACCCAGGGGTTAAAGACCAGCAATACAGAAACTGGCAAGCTGGGAAAATAAGATCATCACACGGAGGGCTGTGAACAAGATGTGGGGCATGGGTGTGATTGGGAGGAGCTTGGGGTCCCCTCTAAGCTCAAGCAGAACCTCTCCAAGGTGACAATGGAGAGGACAGAGACCCACAGGACAGAACCTCTCCAAGGTGACAATAGGAAGAGACCCACAGGACCGAGAAAGAACGTGGAAGGAGAAGGAATAAGAGTGGGCAAAGAAGAATGTGAGGGAAAGACACAGTCCGTCTTATATTTAGTTCCTCCTAATCCTGTTTAGGAGGAGAATAAATAAAAATAATAATTGATAAAAATATTGAAAAAAATCTCTACTGATAACACAGAAGAGAACAAAGTGTGGGCTGCAGGAGTGGTGGTGGGGCGGGAGGGACTCATTTTTGTTGAGGGCGGGCAGGGAGCATGTATGAAGGGTGGGCGGGGAGGGCACCCAAGCTGGCTGGGACGGGGTGGGGCATCCTCTGACAAGCGGTAATGACCCTAAGGTTTCTCCAGGGAGGTTTAAGCAAAAGCCCAGGACAGGAGCATTTGTAGACTATGGGGAAAAATGGCAAGTTGTCTATTGTTTTTGGCGTGTTAGAAGCTTGAAGAGGGTCTTCAAGCTGGAGAGGGAGGTTAAGACCAGATCGCAGGCGGCCTTCCAGGAAGAGTTAAGAAGGCTCCTTCAGTGGGCAGTGCCGAGGCATGGGAAGCTTTTGAGCAGGACAGTGATCCAATTAGAGTTACATGGGTGAACACTCCTCTTGGTGGTAACACACAAACTGGGTCAGACATGGAAGGGACTGGAAGTAGGCCTGGTGGTCAGGAGGATGTTATTTGAACTCAGGAAAGAGGCCAGAAAGATGGAGCAGGAAGTAGGGGAGAGAGTGAGTGAAGGCGCTTGTTGGTACCTCTGTAGACCTGGGGCTACAGAGAGCGGAGGGGAGGATGCAGGAGGGTTTGGTAGCCTCCTCCAGGGAAGGTCGTGCAGAGACTCTGGGTTCTGCTTGCTCTGTGTCCCCGTCTCCAGGAAGCCTTCAGGGACCAGCAAGACAGCCTGGAGCTTCCCGACACTGGCTCTGCTAAGCCTTCCCTACACGGTGCCTCTTGCGTTTCTGCTTCCCTTTCTGCCCATGACTTGTCACCTCCTCTTGATTGTCTGTCTGTTCCACAGAACCTTCTGTCCCAGGCACGTCACCATCAGCCTGGGCATTGTAACCGCAGCCTCGGTGATGCACAGGGAGAATCACTCCAGGCCAATCCCGATACTGGTATCCTAACGTAGTCACCAACTCAGGGCCTGTGGTTTATGGCTTGGCCTCCTTTGCTGGACAGGGAGCACCATTACCCAACCACAGTGAGTTTCCTCAGGCCATGGAACCTGCCTCTGTCTTGAGGTCCTGAGTTGCTGCTTCCTTTCCCACTGGGTTTGCAAACCTGTCATAACATCCAGCCCAACTCTGGGCTGCCTTCTTCCCCTTCTCCCTATGAGCTGGACTCTGCCCCCTCTGTGCCCAGTTGCCACAGGGGCCTTGATGCAAATGACTGGGCTGAAAGTTCCACAGCATCCTTAACTCTGGCCACCAACTACCACCAGCTCAGAATTCCCTCAACCCAGTACCTCCCATGGTCCCCTAGATACCTGTGTTGTCCAGATCAAGCCCCAGGGAACAGCCACAGGCTCAGAGAGTGTCCATCTTCACCCGCAGGGTCCTCCCTGGACTCCTTCAGGAACTCAATTTGCATCTAACCCCAACCCACACCCAATGCCCAAATCAAGCCCTTTAAAGTCACCTCCAAAGACCCACTCGGATCCCCACCCTCCCCTGCCCTGGCCCAGTTGGACGCTTCCTGAACTGAGTTCTAAGACTTTTCTTCCACCTCCGCCAGCCATAACTGGGAGCTGAGTCACAGCCATGAGGGGTGGCTGAGAGTACCTGCCTGGTAGTCTGGTGTCCAGCTCTGGCCACGTGCCTATAGATTGGCATGCCCAAGGTTGCAAGAGCGTGCCATGTGGGAGACAGCTGGGTTGGAAGGAGGGGTGGGTGTGGATGCATTTGTGGAAATGCTCTGCCTTCTGTGGTTCCAGATTTTGAGGGTTGATGCCCCAAACAACTACCTCCATCATCAGTGTCATCATGAAATAATAATTACAATTACGTGATAATAATAAAAATAATGATTGATAATAACAAAACAATGAAATCGGCTGCTACAGAGTGTCTGTGTCCCAGGCACAGTCCCAGGGCTTTGCATGGATTAACTCATTTAGCCTGATTGCTCCTTGTTACAAGTGGACCATTGAGGTGCAGAGACATGCTGAGACCTGGGGCAGCACCTGGAGTCCAGCCCTGCACCATGCTGCTGTTCTCAAACTATACTCCTTCTCAGGCTGTGAGTCCCCCAGAAACCTGCTGGAGTCACCTGCAGGCTGCTCATTTAAGGAGGGAAATCACGTCTGGCCTTGACAAGTGACACAGAGGGCCTGAGTGACTGAAGTCCCGACTGGAGGATGTTGACAGATGTGTGGTATTTAGGTTTTAACTCTAACACCACAAGTTTCAAGATGAGCACCCAGTCATTCTTCAAAAATGTATCCCAGAATGAAAGAAAACGAAAGCTACTGGTGAAGCCCTTGGGGACCCCTGCAAAATTCCAAAGCCACAGAGCGGCCTGGGCTTGGGAGGTTGTGGTTGACACCGTACTTCTTACAGTCATTCCTTCCATCCATCCTCCAAGTTAGCGTCTCAAGCATTTCCCCAATGTTATGGGTGAAGAGACCAAGATCCTGAGAGATGAAGTAACTTGAGGAGGGTGGCACAGCTCAGGAGTAGTAGACATGGAGACTGGATTCACATTTTCTGACTCCAGAGCACATACTCTAGCCCCCACCTCTCCATTTCCCTGCTCTGTAATCTTCCCTGCTCTGAGATCTTTCCTCACAGCTTCAGGTCCCCCAGTCTCCACTGTGTTTTTCCTTGCTCCTATTAAATATGTCAGTCATTTACACATTAGTATGAGCAAGTTCCAATCAATATATTCTCTCTCCAGAAGGAGTTGCCCTTCATTTTATCTTAGATTATAAAGACAATCCTCAGAAAGCAAGCCTTGCAAATAAAACCTACTCAGCAGCCCACACATGGGTTTCACCAGCCTGCTTTCACTTACCCCAGAAGGAGTGCTGGAAAGGTGGATGGATGAAGGGGAACTTCCCTCCTCACAGGCTGAGCCATGTGCTGATGGCTTTCAGAGACTTACTCTGTGTGCCCTCGTTCTTGTGCTGTGGGCTTGTGGCTGGTATCAGATCCCATTTCGGAATGCATGGAACATTCTTGCAGAATGCATGTGTGGGCTTGTCTATGTCCTCACCACTTCTTCCCCCACACAGCTTAGCTTCTCCAGCCCTGTGACCTGGCCTTTTCTTGATCTTAAACAGAAAACCACTCTGTTTTTCTAAATTTCTGAAAACTTAGAAACGAACTTTTCTTATCCTCAATTACACTGTAGCACATAAAATAGTCAGTAGTCACCCCAATAGGGCCATCTTTTCCTGTGCTAACTAAATTATGTACAGATCTCAGCCATTCTTAAAGTTCTATTCTTACTGTCTGCTCTATTATTTATGGTACACATCCCATTTGACGGAAAAGAATTATCCTGCTCCTGGACTCCGGCAGTATTAAGCACACAACACCCTCTCTCTAGATGTGGGAGGATGCAAATGGGCAGTGTGTGACATGGATCAATTCTCTGATCTCATGCATATTATTCGTAATGCTTATTAATAATAATTATTGCTATTATTAGCTGCTATTATTACTATTACTATGATTATTACTAATTATATTTAATGTATCCCCTTCACATTGGCCACTGCATTTGAAAGCATTACTAACAACTGGTGAAGTGGGCAAAGCAGATAGTTCCGCAGGCTCATTGAATAGATAGAAACAGGCACAGACAGATGAGACGATCTGAGTGAGGTGGCCCAGGCTTGCTCTGGCCTTGGTTCCTGAGCTCCACCCCTGACAGCGGGATCTGTGAGCGGGCGAGGGAGCAGGGCCTTGACTTGACTCAGTGTACGCCTCTCCTGGGTGCAATGATGTTAGACTCACTGCCCCCCACCCTTCTGAATCTTGACCTGTTCTCACTGATCTTCCCTTCTCCTAGCCTGCTCCTCTCTCTTTCCTCGCTCTAGCCCCAAGTCTAGCATGATAGGAGAAGGCGACCGAGGGGCATAGTCAGGTCACAGTCATGGCATCAGTCTGTTCCTCCATCTCTTGACATGTGTAGGGCCTCACCTTGTTCCTGCCCTTGTTTCCAGGTAGGTGGAATCTAGATGTTGCATTCAGCAAATGAACCCACTGAAGATCTGATAAAGGCGGGTAGGAACCAGCCCAGTGCCAGTTTGCATGTGCTGAAATTCCACCTGGGCTTGCTCCGGGGACTCCTGAGGCAGGAAGACTCTCTAGCCTGACTTCACCTGTGCACTCTCCACAGCTTCCTATGGCCTTGATATGGCCAGTTCCCAGCTGCAACTGTGGAAAAGCCTCAGAATTCACTTTACAAAGACCAGCAAGATCTCCTTCAGGAAGCTGCCTTTGCTTTCCCAACAACCAAGGAATGTCTCTCTCGGGACTTTCCAAGGGTTTGTCCAGGTCTCTGGCACAGAGCCAGCCCCAGTGTCGGTCCCTTTCCTGGTCTGTGAGCTCACAGAGGAGGACTTGGGTTATTTCTCTTTGTCCCATACCTGGCTTGCTGCCTGCTACATTACAGACATGATTGTATTTCAACTCAAGTTCTGCAGCCTTAGAAGATGGTTGTAGTTTTGGTTTGCATGTTTCTGATGACTCATGATGCTGAGCCCCTTTTCAGATGTTTATTGGTCACTTGGATATCTTCTTTAGGTGAAGCATTGGTTTATGTCTTTGCTTATTTTTAATTTTAATTTTTTTTCTTTCTTTTTTTTAATTATTGTTAAATCATAGCTGTGTACATTAGTGCGGTTGCCTGTACCCATTCTAAGATGCACCGTAGATGTGGCCCCACCC
Source organism: Loris lydekkerianus (assembly GCA_963574355.1). NCBI lineage: Eukaryota > Metazoa > Chordata > Mammalia > Primates > Lorisidae > Loris > Loris lydekkerianus. The sequence goes on along the minus strand of CAUYPK010035223.1, from coordinate 204 downwards.
ATTACCCTCCCTCCACCCAAAACCTCCCCCTTCCCTTCCCCTTCCTTGGCCCTTTCCCCATAGTCTTGTGGTATAGTTGGGTTATAGCCTTCATGTGAAAGCTATAATTTAGCTTCATAGTAGGGCTGAATACATTGGATACTTTTTCTTCCATTCCTGAGATACTTTGCTAAGAAGAATATGTTCCAGCTCCATCCATGTAAA
>CAUYPK010035219.1:0-42673 GCA_963574355.1 Loris lydekkerianus | reverse complement strand
AACCTGAACTTAAAATAAAAAACTTTGCTATACACCATATCAGAGTGTATGGCCTGTTTCTTGACTTAATAATTACAGGAGCGAGTTTTACACCTACAGCAAAGCTTCTGCTCGTTCGCGTCTCCGGTCACGCAACAGTTTCAGGTTAATTTGAGGGTACAAAGAATTAGGTTACAATGTTTGCATTTTTTAGGTAGAGTCCCTCTTTTTCCATGAACTTTTTCTGTTTTGTTTTGTTTTGAGACCGAGTGCTCAGGCCCAGGCTATAGTGCTGTGGCCTCAGCCTACTTCACAGCAACCTCAAACTCCTGGGCTCAGGTGATCTTCTTGCCTCAGCCTACTGTGTAGCTAGAACTACAGCTGCCCACAATGATGCCTGGCTAATTTTCCAATTTTTAGGAAATATGGAGTCTCCCTCTTCCTCAGGCTGGTCTCAAACTCATGAGCTCAAGTGATTCGCCCACCTCAGGATCCCAAAGTTCTGGGATTACAGGCATAAGTCACCATGCCCAGCCTTTTGTGAACTTCATTATGAAGTCCTCTTCAATACTACTCAGGCTCATGGCAGGGATTCAGTAAATGTTTGGCAAATGAAGTAATTCAAATGTTATATAATATGCAATATTAAATATATAAGACTTACCTATTAAACTGTCATATTAACATTAAGATATCTATCATTCTATTAAAATTATAAAAAGTCATGGAATTTACACATCGAAATGAGAGCTATCAAATTCAAATTAATCACCTTGAGTATGGGAGGGTGCCATAATTCAAACTGAGTTGAATCTTTTAGAAAAAATTTTATACTGTGGCATGCTTTGGAATAATTTTTAGATAGTAGTGAATGTCCTGGTTTTAAAGTACATTTGATTTACTATTACTTGGGTGAGAAGTTGGTTTGGAATTAACTGGGAAAAAATCATTGGCATTAAAAAATGGGAATAGATCTTGGAAATCATTTAATTACTAATTTTTTTTCCTGTGGTTTAACTTTTAGAGTATAACTCTTCTAAAGCAAGAAGAGTTGTGATTAATCCCCCTAAGAAACCAGCAACATAGCTATAATTTCCACTCCATTAATAATGATACTAAAGTACAGAGGATATAATACTAACACTGAACATCCAGTGAAGTACACCATTACCCCTGTTGACTGTAGGAGCCCTCTGCCTATTTTGACTGAGATCACTAAGGAAATTAATGATAAGCTTCTCCCCTGGCTATAGTTTATTGTATCAAAGAGGACAGTAGTTATCTTCCCTCATTAGCAAGTAAATGAAGTCTTCCTGAGGAAGTTGAAATTGGAGCTAAAAAAGTCGTTTCTTTGCTGAGTAAGAAGTCTGACAATTAAGTTTGCAAACCTGCATTGGCAGCACTGTACAAACAACTCAGTAAGGTTTCATAACCTTGGTATATCAGCATCTTACAGTTGTGTTCATATCCATGTGTGGGGGTGTCTTCCTGAACGGCATTCATTACTGTTGTGGCATTCTGTTTTTCTGTGCTGTCCCAAGAATGTCAGAGCTTGAATTAGAACAGAGCAAATATTCATAAATTTCGTGTTAAACTTGGCAAGAGTGGAAGTGAAAACATGTGAGACCAAGTTTATGGGGGAAATGCCAGGAAGAATATGGCAGTGTATAAATGGATTAAATATTTTTCTGAGGGGAGAGAAAAATGTCACTGATGAAGAGAGATCAGGGCAGCCATTTTTTTATTAGAACTGACAAAAACATAGCAAAAATGTATTGAATTATGCATGAAAATCATAGACTGACTGTAAGAAGCATAGCAGACCAAGTAGACAACAGGAAAAGAGTTAGGAAAATCTTAACTGAAATTCTTATTTTTTTTTTTTAATTAAATCATAGCTGTGTACATTAATGTGATCATGGGGCACCATACACTGGTTTTATAGACCGTTTGACACATTTTCATCACACTGGTTGTCAAATCTCTCTCTGGGAGAGATTTTGAGAAATTCTTGCCCAAAAAATCATGGTTCTTGCATCACAACAACATATCAGCTCACATAGCACTGTCTGTGAGGGACTTTTTCTAGCCAGTAAACAAACAACTGTATTGGAGCATCCTCCCTAATTATCTGATATGGTCCATATGATATTTTTCTTTCCTCAAGGAAATATTGAAAGGAAGACTTTTATTTTTTTATTTATTTTTATTTTTTATTAATTCATAGCTGTGCAATTAATGCAATCATGGGGTACAATGTGCTGGTTTTATATACAATTTTTTTAATTTGTATTTTTACATGTGTTAATTAGGTTTGGTTTTATATACAATTTGAAATATTTTCATCAAACTGGTTAACATAGCCTTCCTGGCATTTTCTTTAGTTATTGTGTTAAGACATTTATATTCTACATTTAGTAAGTTTCACATGTGCCCTTGTAAGATGCACCGTAGGTGTGATTCCCACCAATCTGGTTTCTCTTCTTATTGCTGGGTCCCTAGCATGGTGCCTGGCACAGGATGAGCACAGAGTGGACAGGAGAGCAGTCTTGTTTCTGCCAAAGAGAACCAGGATGTTAGAAACAGGCATGACTTTGTCTGTCCTCTGGCCCAACTCCTCCTCCAAGGGTCGGGAGGGCCAGGACTCCAGACAAAAGGGACATGGAGCAGGTAAGAAGAATACTTGGACCACAGGCAGGAGACAGACAGGGGAGCTGAGGTCCTGGATTGAAGTAGCATGATGGTAGGGGGCAGGGCATGGAAAGAGAAAGGGTGCTGGCAGCCACGCTGTCCCTTTGAGCCCACATTGTCTCTTCCCAGCTTTGGAAAGGCTCAGCATATGTTCTGAGGTGCACCCTGGTTTCCCAGTCAGCACTAGGGCTCCAGAGCTAGCAAGGGCCTTACTGCCAGGCCTGTCTTGAGGGAACAGTCATAGCCAGGTGCTCCAGTGGGGCCTCAGGTTCTTGGGGATCTTTCAGACCCAGACAGGATCTGACTTGTCACTAAGGTCAATGAACAAACATCCCAGCAAGGGCCCTGGCACCTCCATGTGGTCAGGCAAGGCAGGCTCAGCTGAGCCGGTGGCACTACCAGTGCCCTGGGGACTCCAGTGGACTCCGGTGAGAGTAATATTGTGTTCACCCATCTAGTGAGATAGATGGGGTTGTTGCTATCATCTGTGTGCAACCGATGAGGAAACTAGAGGCAGAAAAGTCTTAGGAACTTGTTACGTGGGAAATTAGTGAGAAGCATCACTCACAGTGCTTACTCCCCCTAGACCAGACAGCGTGCCTGGCAGGAGCCCAGGTGGGTGCTGTCTGGAGGCTGCAGTTTTCTTCCATCTATTGCTCGTCGAAGAGGCCAGCTGGGCACCCTCTCCAGATTATCTCAGAGGATTTCCCTTAGTGATTAGAAGTAGTCATGAGTCATATTGCAATTGGTGGAACCTAGAAAACACTGCTGCCACCAAGGCTGCTGGTGTCAGTCACCGTGGCAGGCACCTGAGTAACCCCAGCTTCCCTGTACACTCATGGCCTTGGGGGATCTCTGCGATCCACACACCTTTGGAAACTGGTGGCCAGAAAAGCTGCCTGGAATCAGACTACACAGTCGGAACTTCATTTTTGATGGGATGGAAAGGCACAGAAAATTGTTCAGGCAAAGTCATGGAGAGGGCAAGTGCAATTTCATTCTCTCAAGAAAGCGAACTGTGGGGCCCCGAGTGGGAAGGCCAGTCCCGGGGAGGCGTGGGAAGGGGCCTGGTAGCGCAGCTTAAATTCAGTCTTCATTGAAATACCCCTGGGTTTCGCAAGTGGTAGCCTGCATTGCATCCTGGCCTGTTGGGGGGAAGTGAGTCTGGGGTTGGAGGCAGATTCTTCAGGAGGGCAGAGTAAGCACTCAGTATACTACCTCAAGTTCATGGGGCCAAGGGATGGAAAGTTCTTCCCACTCTTCTCCATGAGATCTTTAATGAGCCAAGGATTTGGGTCTTTCCTAATGCCTGACCCTTCCTCGTGGGCTGGGTGCATTCTGACGTCCATTTTCCATGTGCTTTCTGCTGACTGGTCTCAGCTGATGCCCTGCTGGGGAAGCAGTGACTCAAGGACTCAGAGTTCTTCCCTCGCCTCTGGAGTGGGCACAATGGAAACTATCAGTGGTGCTTCTGGAGTGTTCTTTCCATCCCAGACCAGTGCATGGGATGAGCTGGGGGGTGGTGGAAGAAGGTGCACGTGGCATGTGAGCCACAGATGGAAAGAATGAGCTTTCTGTCCAGTGGAACGGACAGACTGGGCCTAGGAGAGAGACTTGGGCTCTGTCACCGGCTGCCCCACTGCTACCTCCTTCCAGCAGTCTGGGCTGAGGCAGGCCTGTGTCTGCTGTGTTCTAAGCTTAAAAGGTGTGTCGACCTCACTTAAAGACAAACCCGTCTCCCACTTCAACCTCCCTGCCACCCATTACTTCTGACATTTTAAAACCATTCAAATCCCTGCCCTCACCTCTGCCACATACACATACCCAGAGGCACCCTTACGTTGGTGAGGCCAGAGAAAAGCAGAGGCGCTAGCAGGCTGTGGGCAGGAGGACTGTGGGTACCACCTGTGCTAGTGCTGAGCTGGCTCTGTCAGAGGCCGCCCTGAGCACCCTGGCCCTGTTCCTAGCCTCCCTTTAACCTCTACCCTGAGGAACTTGTGCATGAAGGGGAGCCTGCGGGAAAAGGTTGGTGGGTGCTGATCCCAGATGGCCCGGCTGGGATCCTGGCCCAGAGCTGCAGCCAGGCCAACTTCCTGCTAGCGGTGATACCGTCTCCTCTTGCAGGTTCCGAGGCTTCATCCTGCTGCTGACCTTCCTCATCTATACCTGTTACCACATGTCCAGGAAGCCCATCAGTGTGGTCAAGGTGAGTCTGGGCCAGTGATAGGAAGAGCACAGCAGACGCTGGGCCCTTCCACAGAGGTGTCTGGACCTCAGTCCAAAGCATCCTTCCTAGTCCCTTACCATAGTCACCCAGTCTGCTCTTCACCCGGGAGAGCTCCCACTTTCAGTAGCTTTTTTCCTTAGGTGCTCCTTTTGAGATTGTTCACAAGTCAACCATAGTTGGTGGGTGCAGTTGGAATAGGAGAGCAAGGGTCCTCGTGGGCCTGATGTGGCCAACTTTTCCATAGTCAGCTCCTACAAAAGGAGGTGCCAGTGGAGGGCAGCATGGGATCTGGTGGGAGGCAGTGGCACTGGTGTGCTGGGGGCAGGAGGTTGCCTATTCCCCTCTGGGGCAAGTGGGCTCTGAAACGATGACATGACCTCTGACCTGTCATCCCATTGCCCCTCTAGAGCCGGCTGCACCAGAACTGCACGGAGCTGATCAAACCTATCAATGACAGCCACAGTCTCAATGACACCACGTGGTGCAGCTGGGCCCCATTTGGTAAGAACAGGGCAGGTCTCTCTTCCCAACTCCCAATTCCTTCCTCCTGAAGGAAGGGTTATCCAGAGCCAGAGCGGGCCTCTTGTGAGGGCAGACGAGCAGCCAGCTTTCTGTCTTTCCTATCTGCTTTCAGACAAGGACAACTACAAGGAGTTATTGGGGGGCGTGGACAACGCCTTCCTGGTGGCCTACGCCATTGGCATGTTCATCAGGTAATGAGAGAGGCCCAGCCTGTGACCATGCAGGTAGGACAGCTCAGAGCTGCTGCCTCCCCTTGACACACCTAGGGCAGTCCCACCAACCTCTCCTCTGCTTTGGGGATCTTGAGTAAAGGTGTCTAGAGGCATGTGGATATGATCCTGAAACTTTGGGAGACAGATCAGGAGCTCTGTGGTTGAGCTCTTGGTTAGCCTATGGGTAGTTGGTGAAACCATGAAAGTGGGGCAAGAGACTGCTCCGAGAGGCGAGTGAATCCAGGCGAGCCAGCCCTGGGGAAGGAAAGTGAGCGGCACTGCCATGGGGAAGCAGGTCCAGAGCAGGCTGGCGAGGCACTGAGGCCATCCTGACGCATGGCAGACAGAGCTCACAGCCTGCCGGGAGAGCAGGGTGGTAGAGCGTCGAGGAGCAGACAGAGGGGCCTGACCACAAACCCAACTCTCCTCTGCAGTGGGATGTTTGGGGAGCGGCTCCCCCTCCGCTATTACCTCTCAGCAGGAATGCTGCTCAGCGGCCTCTTCACCTCCCTCTTTGGGTTGGGATATTTCTGGAATATCCACATGCTCTGGTACTTTGTGCTCATTCAGGTATGAGTCTCCGTCTCCCACTCAGGCCTCTACTCCTGTCTCAGAAAGGACCCTGGAGACCGCTAGTCCTCCCTGCTGCCCCTAGGCCATCACAGTTTAAGACTGGCCTCCTGTCCCCTGCCCAGCCTCCTCTATCACACTCCCCAGGGTCGTGCCTCCCAATCCTGTGCACCTTCATTTGCTCAGTGACCTACCTTGAGTTCTGGGCTGAGGTCACTTCCCATGCACTTGGGGCTTGGCCTCTGCCTGAACGGTCTTGAGTTACAGGAGAAGCCAGCCAGTGATGTCAGGGTGTGTGAGGGACGGCAGTGTTTGTAGTATGGGGTGGGGTAGGCCCTCAGCTTTGCTATTGAAGCCCCAGGACCCAGAGCGGTGGGAGTGCGGAGCTGGCGGCACAGCCCAGGCCTGTTCTCACTGCTCTGCTCCCCACAGATCTGCAACGGACTTGTCCAGACCACAGGCTGGCCCTCCGTGGTGACTTGCGTTGGCAACTGGTTCGGGAAGGGAAAGTGAGTGGCCCAGGGAGGAGCGGGAAGGATCAGGAGGGCTGGGATCCTCGTGTCACCTGTGGCCTCTAACATCATTACAGGCAGGAAGAGGAGAACCCAGCCTCTGTGTGCCTGATGTTCACACACTGAGATGCAAGTGGTGTTTCAGTAGCTACAGAACAGGGCTGACTTTCCCATGGACAAGACTTTAACCCAGGGGTCCTCCAACTGCTGCCCACGGGCCCCATGAGGCGGTGTGATTGTATTTGTTCCCGTTTTGTTTTTTTACTTCAAAATAAGATATGTGCAGTGTGCATAGGAATTTGTTCATAGTTTTTTTTTTTTTTTTTAAACTATAGTCCGGCCCTCCAACGGTCTGAGGGACGGTGAAATGGCCCCCTGTTTAAAAAGTTTGAGGATGCTTGCTTTAATCCATAAAACAGGCAACTTTAGCTATACTTTTTTCTCATAATAGATGAATTTCCATTTTGAATGAAGACAAAAAGAAGCCTATAAAACTGTTCTTGAACTGGCTTGTGTGCCACAAAAAAATTGTTTTAGGGCAGGATTCCTCGCCCTTGGCACTGTTGCCCACCAGGGCTGTCAGACCTTGGTGTGGGAGCTGTCGTAGGCATTGCAGGGTGTTCAGCAGAATACTTGGCCTCTGTCAACTGGAGGACACCCTGAGTTGTGACCATCTCTAGCCACTACCAGATGTCCCCTGGGCGGGGGGTCAGAAATCACCCCTACTGAGGATTCTGCTGGAGAGTGACACTGTGAGGCCAACACCTTCTTGGTGGCCACAGCTCCCGTCAGTACTTGCCCAGGCAGCTAGGAGGGTGACCCCTCATGTAGCTGCGGCAGTGTGCCTCTCTTTTCACTTTTTCTGCCCCTCCCAACTGTCCCCTCCAGACGAGGCCTCATCATGGGCGTATGGAATTCCCACACATCTGTGGGCAACATCCTGGGCTCCCTGATCGCCGGCATCTGGGTGAATGACCAGTGGGGTCTGTCGTTCATCGTGCCTGGCGTCATCACTGCCGCCATTGGCATGATCACCTTCTTCTTCCTCATCGAATGTGAGTGAACCTCTAAGCGCTTTGTTTCTGGGAGAAGCATCTGGATTTGCTGGAAAGCTTGCTAGCCACAGAGTGGGGAACCACTGTGTGACTTTGGACAAACAACCTCTCAGAACCTGGGTTTTGTTGTTTGTAAAATAACAATAATAGTACCTATTTTGCTGGATGATTTTTGCAGGTTTAAGTGAGACACCAGACTTTAAATGCCTGGCCCCACATGGGTGCTCGGCAAGCAGTAGTTGAAACTGAGAGGTGTGAAAGTGGAAGGTGAAATTCTAGGACATTCTTATCGTAACCATGTCTTATATTCGGTACAGACAGTCTTGTTAGCTAGCCCAGGCATTAAAGCCACTCCTGAAAATAAAATAAAAAATAAGAGCACTTAAGTCCCATAGGCAATGGTGACACCGCTGCTTGTTAGGACAGCCAGGCTTAGACACCTGGTCTCCTGAGCCCTGTTCCTGCTCCCTCTTGCAGTGACCTACACTGGCCACCTTAGGGACAGGAGGTGGGGCTGGCTTCCAGGACGGGTCAGCTCCAGTGCAAGGTGAGGGTCTACCCTGTTGGGAAGCTTCTTAGAAGGTTTCTTTTTCCAGACCCTGAAGATGTGGACTGCAGCCCTCCCCAGCACCATGTGAGTGGGAGCAGCCTTCCCCCTCCCCTATTGTCCCAGAAGGTGGGGCCTGTGCAGGCTGCAGCCCTGGCCGCAGTGACTTTATAGGCCCAAGGTCAGGCCTTAGGTTGGTCCTGCACAACCTGATGGGCCTGGCAGGTCAGTAGGGCCCAGGAGAGAGACGTGTGCCTCCTCCAGCCTGGGAACCCCACATTTGTCCCTGGGCTATCCCTGCAGCCCGTGAGAGGGGGTGCACGGACATCCCCAGCAAAGGCTTCTCTCCTCTGCTCAGGGTGGGCCAGATGAGGACCAGGATAACCTTGAGGACCCTGGGAATGGCCTCTACTCTAACAGGGAGAGTGGCCTTAACAATGCAGCCAGATGTTCCAAGGAACCCTGTGAGGAACCTTCTGCCATCAGCTTCCTTGGGGCACTCCGGATCCCGGTGAGAAGTGTGTGGAAAGGAGGGACAGGAAGGGCTTTCTAGACTTCCCTGTTGGATATCAGGAGATGGAATGCTTGGGTGATCTACAGTTTCCAGAATTTCTTTATAGATGTGTAAGGTGGGTGGCTGGCTCAGAAAGATTCGCCTCAGAACAACATTGAGCATCAGCCACATGCTTGGGTAGCTATTGAGGCTGCTTGGTGTGGCAGGTGAGGGAGAGTTCTGGGTGGTGTAATGAGCCAACCCTTGGGACCACCACTGGACCAAGGATCTATGGCTCCCTTTCCATCATGTCCTCTGTCCCACTCCCCAGGGTGTCATCGAGTTCTCTTTGTGTCTGCTCTTTGCCAAGCTGGTCAGTTACACCTTCCTCTACTGGCTACCTCTGTACATCTTCAATGTGGGTGAGTGCAAGGGAAAGGGTGGGGAAGGGGTCTTGAGGAGGCCAAGTCTGTCTCTTGTAGGAGAGGAGGCATGTTTTGTCTTGATGACACAAGTGATGCCAGTATATAGGGTTACCCTGTACACAGCACCTTAGACCCCAACCCCAACCACCTTCCTTGCCTTGGACCTGAACTGAGGACTAGGCAGCCTGCCCCCCCCTCAGCCTCCAGGAACCTCCAAGCAAGGCCAGGACCTTTCACCCAGCTCCCCTTCCCCCCAGCCCTAGGGTGGGACAATGCCACCAAGGGCATACTGTAGGAATTAGTCACCACCAGGGCTTGAGCTGCAGCTCTACCCGGGGACCTCCCTCTGTGACAGTGGAGGAGTGCTAGGGCAGTTTCCTGGATGTTTGACTCTGCTCTGTGGCCTTGATGTTGACTTCAGAGTAGGAAGCAATCTGAAGGCTTCTATTAGGCTACAATTCGAGCTTCTGGACATTCATTTTTCTAACCCTGGAGCCAGGACCCGTGACTCAAGGTCCCCATTTCCCTGCAGGTTTCCTTCCTGTCTCTGTTTATGAGCACAGGTAGATGTGAGCAGCTTCTAGTCCAGCCTGAGGCTGGGCAGGGCTGGAACTAGGAAAGGGCTAGGCTGAGGGCTCAGGGAGGGCCATGGTGCTCCAGGGGAATGGTAGTGGTAAGGCAGGGTTCTCAGGGGCCAGGTCAGGGCTTGCAGGGGAGAGGCTACTCTGAGAGGGCAAGATCACCCTGCAGGGGACCAGAAGGTTGTCGGTCCCAAACTACGGCCCACTGGCTCTGGGACACTGGCTGGTCACTGCTCTGTGGATTTTGGCTCCTTCCTTAGGAAAGGAGGTTCTGAGCCTGGTCAGTGCTCGGCAGGGATTCTGTAGGCAGGGGCTGACCTCATCTCTTTGTGTTCCACAGCTCACTTTAGTGCCAAGGAGGCTGGCGACCTATCTACGCTCTTTGACGTTGGTGGCATCATAGGTGAGGCCTTGCCCTGCTTTGCCTGTAGGCTGCCTTCCCCTTTTCTCTTGTGTGGTGCAACCTGAGCAGGTGGCACTAGAAAACAGACTGCCTCCCGGGTTTATTCTCATTTCTGCTGCTGCCCTGCTGGAGCAGGAGGATGGCCCTTGTGCTTTGTCCTCCTGCAGCGACCAGGTTCTGGATGCCAGGGCAGGGTGGGCTGATGATGTAGAGTTGGGCGCAGGTGAGGGACCAGCAGGGCCTTGTGTGGGTGGCAACGTATGAGTGGGTGTGTGTTCCAGGCGGCATCGTGGCAGGGCTCATATCTGACCACACCAACGGCAGGGCCACCACCTGCTGCATCATGCTGATCTTGGCTGCCCCCATGGTGCGTATAACCTCATGGGCAAAGTGCGTGTGTGAGCAGGGCCTGTGCGGGCCTCTGCCTGTGTGCCCATGTGTGCCTTTCCACACACGGTTGTGGGAAAAGAAGCCAGGTCAGCAGAGGAGCAGTCACCTTGGGAGGAGATGCAGATTGAGGATTTGGAAAGGGGATGGTGACCAGCTGCCCATGGTAGAGAAGAGGGAGACCAGTGGCTAAACCTCTGGACCAAGGAAACGAGAGGAGGTTAAGGGTAAATGTGAGAGAAGACTGGGAAAAGGGAAACAGCAGATTACCACGTTTTGCACCCTCCATCCCTGGGACATTTAAAGACCAGAGAAGTCTGGCTGTGTGAGGAGAAAGGACTAAGGTGACCTCTGGGTCTCCAGGGCAGGGGACAGATCCAATCTTCGAGGCTCCAGTCTAGCAGAGCCGAGCCTGGCTGTGACTGTGCCTCTCCCTCTCCTCTCTCAGATGTTCCTGTACAACTACATTGGCCAGAACGGGATCACCAGCTCCATAGGTGAGAAGAGTCGCAAGTCCTTCTGGGCACTGCCCTGGGGGCATCAGTGGAGGGAACTGGGAAGGCCAGAGGCCTGGGGTGCTCCTGCCCTGGGGCTGGGGCACGGCAGCCCCTCCTCTCTGATGGGCTTGTCTCTGTTGCTGTCCCAGTGATGCTGATCATCTGCGGGGCCCTGGTCAACGGCCCTTACGCACTCATCACCACTGCTGTCTCTGCTGACCTGGTAAGCTGGGCACCTTCCAGGTGCCAGGGAGCACTCTGAGGGCTGGGTCAAGACCACTGTCTCTGGGTCCATTCCCTCTTTCCTGCTATGCATAGGCGAGACCCTCGAAGCTTTTCAGAACCTACCATGGGCCCCTCTTCCCTCTTAAGCCCGCACCCCAGGCACCACATTCCCCGAGTCAGCTCTTTTCCTGTCTCATTCACTGGCTGAGTGCTGCCGCGAAGCTGGAACTCCCCTCTGCTGTCTCTCCCCAGGGTACTCACAAGAGTCTGCAAGGCAATGCCAAGGCCCTGTCCACTGTCACGGCCATCATCGACGGCACTGGTTCCATAGGTGTGTGCCCCAGCAGCTGAGCCTTGTTGTGGACAGCCTCCCCCCACACCGCTACCCTACCCCCAGGTGAGCAGGAGCAGTGTGGGACCCCCTCCTCACAACCTTGGGCTCCACACAGGTGCTGCTCTGGGGCCTCTGATGGCTGGGCTCATTTCTCCCACGGGCTGGAACAACGTCTTCTACATGCTCATCTCTGCCGACATCCTGGCCTGCCTGGTAAGAGTTCTGGGGGCACACAGATGGGTATTGGGGCATGCTCTATCCCCCAAGACTGGAAGGTCCAAAGCACTGGCCATTGGGAGTTCTGGGACAGTAATAACGGCTGCCCTTGCTGAGAGCCACTCTACCTCCCATGGGTGACCCTTAACACTGGGAACCAAGTGCTCAGGGCTAATGGTGCCCTCCCTCCCCTCTGGGCCTTCGGCTCCCCACAGTTCCTCTGCCGGTTGGTGTACAAAGAGGTCCTGGCCTGGAAGGCATCCCTGACCAGGAACAGAGGGTGAGTCCTCCAGGGAGCTGAAGCTGCCCCGCTGCCAGCCTCTCATCTTGGGGGAATCTGTGCTCAGTTTCCTCAAACCGAGTCAGAGCGTGTCCAGCCCAGACCTGGGGAGCGCTGAGCCAGCCCCTGGACGTGCCAGTCAACCCCCACCATGCCCCATCCCTGCTAACCTGTCTCTGTTGTCCCCATGTGTCTCCATAGCTCTAATCTGGTCCTAACCCACCCGCGATAGTATTTTCCTCAAGTCCCATGACTTTTGTGAGTATTTGCTTCAACTCTGTGACTAAAGTGCTCTTAGACTGTGGGCTGCATGCAAATCCTCTCTCCTCAACTGTGATATCTTCCAACTTTCTCCTTTTTCTTGGGAGCCTGTTCTAAAGACTCTTAATCCAAGCAAAGCATGGGGCTCAGGAAGCGCTTCCATGGGGTCTGAGCTGCTGCAGAGGCTGGCAGCCTCTTCCCCTGAGGACATACCCCTAGTTCAGGAGGCAGAGATGGGGAAATCATTCTCTGTCTCAACTGAGACTGAGTTGCACGTGCCTCCTATGTTCAGAAACCAAGGCCATCTGGCCCTTCTGCAGAAACAAGCAGCTACCAATCAAAGCCTCTCAAAGAAAATTCAAATCAGGTGTTGGTGGCTGGCCTGGTGTGCTCTCTGCCTGTTGTCTGGTGGTGGTGGGTGTAGAGGTGGCAGGGAGAGGTTAGTGACTGAGGCAGGGGCTGGCCAGAGGCTGAGCCGAGACCACGTACTAGTGGTCTGGTGGCCTGGTGACCCCTCCCTTGGCCATTCTGAACAGGACCCTCCGGCTAATGAGGAGCTGGTGCACCTGGGCTAGATGGCAAATGTGAGGAGGACCCCCCACCCCCTGGGGTCATGGTAACCAGCTTCTATCTGACAAAGGACTTACCCTTAAGGGAAACTTCATCCAGGGAGAAAACCGGAGAGCAGGAAGACCTGCTGGAAGCTGGAAGCATTCTGAGTAGTACCCGTCCTGCCCTGCCCTGCCCTGGAGCAGGGGGCAGGGCAAAGGATGGGGGCAGAGCTCCCAGCACCTGAGCCCCTCTGGGCCAGGGGGGAAGGAAAGCAGCAGAGGGTAAAAAAGGAATATTTAATGAGCAACTACTCTGGGTCTGCAATTTTGTCCAGCTTTAGATATATTATCATAGCTTCTGTCTCAGCAATCTCTCATTTACAGGAGAGAGTATGGAATTCAGGAAATATGCCCAAGGCCTCAGCTCGTCCCAACGCAGCCTGACACTGACCCAGGCCTGTGGGGGTAGTTTGCTTTTCTCTGCACCACCACTGCCCAAGCTGGCCCTTCTCTGTAGAAGGCCTGTGTATGTGTGGTGGTGGTGATGGCAGATGTCAGTGCTTTATTAGAACAGAGAGAGCACTGAGCTATGAATCCAGAATCTCTGGACAGTCCTGCCTCAGGTTCTCTGAACCTCCAACACCTCTATGTATAAATGGGGGTGCTTGTTCCTAAATACCCAGTAGGGTTGATCTGAGGCCAAGATGAAATGGGGTAGGGTCTGCCATGTTGTTTTGTAAAGCCGTCAAATGCTGCATAACTGGTTTAAGGTTGTAAATACCATTCTTGCTTCCTGTGCCCCACCCAAGAGGCATAGAGAGCAGCCATAGAAAGCAGTGATGAAAGGCAATTATTAAGGGACTCTAAGAACCTGCCTTTCTTCTCCCACCTGGCAGGAGCTTATTAAGCTGTGTCTCACTTTCTCTTCCATCACCTCTCTCCTCTTCATGCAGGTATAAAGAAATATGAGGCTCCCACTGGAAGAGAAGCCAGGAGGGTCCTGGCTGGGTCCCCAACATGGTCCCCTTGGGCAAGATAAGACAATGGAAACTTCCACAGATGGGGAAGGCAAAGCCAGCCCAGCCCAACCAGAGGGCTGCTAAGGGTACAGGAGATTGTCCATGGGAAGGGGACTGCTAAGCAGGAAGAAATGAAAGACTCAAGAGCCTGAGTTCTGGAAGCTGCAAGCAGAATGGAGGGGCCAGAGCTGAGTGGTGTCTCTGTATCAATAAGGGAAGATAAGTTAAACTCGGACTCTTGTTTGTTGAGATTCCAAGACAGAAGCTCTAACAGGGCCAAGGCCTGGAAAATGTGCATCTCTCCTTCTCATGGTAAAATTTAATCTCTGTAATCAGCCTTTACCTATAGGTGTGCACCATTTCAAAGGTGCTCAGCCTGTCTTTGTCCAAGAATTAGTTTTCTTGTTCTCTGTGTATTTCCCTAAGTTGGACCCTCTTCTCCCCTCCACTTGATCCTGTGGATAACTCCATTGCCCGCTCTGCGCCAAGCACCATGGCTGTCCTTTTGCGCCAGCACGAGGCTGAGACAAGGAAGCTGACTTGGCACAGAGCTCAAGGGACACTCAGTCTTGGGCACACACTGGCCCTGAGAGTGGAGTGCCGCCCTGGCCTCACTCCAGTCCCAGTCCCCTGTGTCCTCAGTGGAAGAGGACATCAGGGCCAAGTGCTGTGGGGAGAGTAGAAAGATGGACTGGGAGTGAGTACAAAGGCCAGTGTGTGTGCACAGCAGCTCTACTCTAGGGATAAAATAGACGATGGACACAAAAGCCCACTGGCCTTGGTGCCAGAGTGACAAGAGCAGAAGGCAATGAGGGCACTGCCTGGTTTGTTCAGGCAGCTGCTGACTGAGAGTTGCTCAGCACCACGTGCAGCCCCCTTCTACCCAGTGTTCCTGACACGTCCTCCTTCCACCACAAACCTTCCTGACTGTTGGCATCTCCATCTTACCCTAAAGCTGCCCATTGGCACCAATACAGATTGCCTTTTCCCAGCCTGCCTGTGCTTGTTCTTGGTGGGGCCTGGCTCAGCCAGAGTGAGCAGGGCTCACGTGGATTGCTGGGTGCTGTCCCAGGACCACAGGGTCAGCGTACAGGGGCTGGTGATAAGGGACACTCCAGAGGAGCTGCTCCTGACAGTGATGGCACATGGGGCAAACCAGAGCATAGAGTGCAGGATCTAAGTGCTGCACTTCCTGGGCCCTGCGTTTGCTGGATACACCAGGCCAGCCACTGAGACGGGCCGTACACACTCCTATGGTAACAAACAGGGAGAGCTTGGACCATCTGACAGGCACTTCAGCTCTGAAAGCAGAAGTCAGTCAGGCACCTCCAAGTCCTCAGAGCCCAGAGGGGCAGGAGCTATGCATCTCTGCCATTAGCTCAGCATTCACCAAAGCTGCTTTCAAAACCCAAAAGATCTGTCTGCCATCTTCACCCAGGAGGGACCATCCTAGCAAAGGAGGAGCTTTGCTGCTTCCCTGCGCCACTAGATGGTGACACAACACCACGATAGACCCCGTGTGGCCCTGTCCTGCTTTCGGAAAGGGGGTTAGGAGCCAGGTTCTTGGAAAAAGACTTCCAGCTCATTTTCTGCTGCAGACAGGTCAGGGTTGGAGGGAAGGCTCTCAGTCTTCCCTTCCTAGCTCTCCACTTACTAGCTGCGAGCCTGCTTCCCAACTAGAAAATGGTAACATTACCTGCCTCATAGGTTTGCTATGAACAGAGACAAATACATATTAAATACACTCCCTGCCCTAGAGGAACTTGTCTAGTTCGGGGATACCAAAAGAATATGAAAAGATAGGGTTCAAGTTGAGAGCTGCACCATCCATGGATCCAGCAGAAAGGATAAGGTTGGCAGGAGGGAGATTCTGGCAGCAATGAGAAGGATCCTTCCCCCTTACAGAGAAGAATTCAGAGTACTTGGATGCTCAGTTTGATAAAGTAGCAAGGGGAAGTGGATGAGGGAGGAAGTTAACATGAGTACTTATCAAGCCCCTACTCGGTTAGTCGTTAGGGACAGAAAAAGGCCCACCAGGCAGATTCCTACCAACAGGTTGGTGCGGCTCCCGACAGGGCAAGGGAGCTCATGGGCCAGCCTTGGAAATACGGACTCAGGCTATAGGTGGGGGTCTGGGGAAAATACCAACAGTTTAGGGGAGCCCCAGCCCTGAAGTCTGCCCTTTGGCATCCATCTCTCAGGTCCTAGGTCCCTGACCCTCCTGGGCAGCTCTGGGCACTGCTGGTTTACCAGAGGCCTGGTACCTGCCTCTTCTCTGGGCCTCAGCACTCACATGGGGCTAATGCAGGAGCATTACGTTAATTAGTTATTCATTTAATTTAACTTCACATTTGGTCTCAATTAAGCTGAAAATGTTCTTCCTTATAGTTGCTACAATAGCACTTGTAATTAAAAAGCAATAACTCTTTGCATTTCTCCTTTAGAGATCCATTGGGAGGCTGGGCTGATGGGGGGGTGTTGGGGGTAGAGGAGACAAGAAGCAATGAAAAGAAAGGAAAAGCAGCTCTAGATAGATCTTAGCAGCATGAGGTTACCATCAAGACTGAGGCTGGAGGAGGAACTCACTGGATAGATCTTAGCATCATGAGGTTATCACCAAGTCTGAGGCTGGAGGAGGAACCCATAACAGCAGGGGTGTCCGGGTGGGGGTGGGAAAGGTGCTACTGGGAACCCTGAGCAGTGTACACAGGGCAGACCCTACATAAAGGAATGGGGGTGGGGAGGATGGGAGACGAGGAGAGGTGGGAGGTAAGGCAGAATGTGCCCCCACCCCAAGATGTCCACTTTCTAATTCCCAGAACCAGTGAATATGTTACCTAATCTTACAAATAAGGTTTTGCAAATGTGATTAAGGACCTTGAGGTGGGAAGATTATCAGGGTGAGCCCAATGTCACCATAAGGTTCCTTATAAATCATGGAGGGAGGCAGGAGTGTTAAGAGATGGGAAGTTGCTACTCTGCTGGCTTTGAAGATAGAGGCAGAGACCGCTGAAGGGACTGCAGGTGGCCACTGGAAGCTACAAAAGGCAGGGAAATGGATTCTCCGCTGGTCTCCACAGCCTTGACTTTAACCCCATCCCAGCAATGAGAAGGATCCTTCTTCCTTACAGAGAATTCAGGGGATGGGTAGTTTGATAACGCAGCAAGGGGAAGAGGACGCTTTCTGGCCTCCAGAAACGTAAGATAAATCTGTATTGTTCTAAACCACTAAGTTTGTAGTAATTTGTTACAACAGCAATAGGGAACTAATAGTGGGCAGTGCCTGTGGCTCAAAGGAGTAGGGCGCCGGCCCCAAATACCAGAGGTGGCAGGTTTAAACCCAAACCCAGCCCCAGCCAAAAACTGCCAAAAAAAAAAAAAAACAACAAACAAATGGGGGAGGGGGAACTAATAGTTCCTAGTAATATTCCCATTGTAAAACTGGGGCGCCATCAATTTAAAGACCAAAAAACCCCAGGAAAACAGAAGAAATCCTCAAAGCTTAAGACAAGTGGTGGGGCTGGCGCATGGCACAGCATAAATGCTACCTGTGTAACTACCCCAAAAGTTCTCTGAGGGCAGGACCTGGGCTAATCCCAACACAATGTGATAAAAACCATAAACACATATTTTCTCGTTCTGTCTGTGGCACTGGGCCATGATTTGATCCCACTTGTCATTTCTTAGGTCCAAGGGAACTGTGTGAAGAAGGTAGGGGGCAAAGACTCAGAAACAGTTTTTCTCCTTGAGTAAACAGCAATCACCAACAATTCGCTAGAAACAGAAGTCAAGTAAAAAGCAGAAAAAAAAAAAATCAAAAAAATCCTCCCCAAACCAAAAACATGATTGGCTCATGGCTGAGCCTTCCATTGGCACCTCTGAAAACTAACCCAACATCAAAAGTCCAGGTAGAAAGCACTTGTGAGAGAGACTGCTGTGTCCATCCTTGAAAAGGCCATGTTGTTTGGTATCTCTGAGCAAGGCAAAGCCCAAGTCTCACAGAATGGACACCCGCCCAGACCACAGGGTTTGCCAGTGAAGTTGTCCTGGACTCCTACACAATTTCTAAGATTCTGTTTTTTCCACCAGATTCAGCCACTTTTCCTTGGTATTTCTATCAGGTGGATTTCATTGGGTGAAATTGGTCCCCGCTTTTCGTTCTCATCTTATGGAACAATATAGTACACGTATAAATGACAGTAGTTAAGAGCTCAGGCATGGGAACCGCCTGACTTCAGATCCTATTTATCCTTGAGCAAATTACCTCAGCAGTCTCTGCCTGTTCCCTATATGTGAAACTGTGAAATGGGGATTTTTTTTTTTTTTTTTTTTTTTTGAGACAGAGCCCCAAGCTATTGCCCTGGCATCACAGCTCACAGCAACCTCCAACTCCTGGGCTCAAGTGGGTCTCCTGCCTCCACCTCCCAAGTAGCTGGGAATACAGGCACACGCCACAACACCCGGCTATTTTTTGGTTGCAGCTGTCATCATTTTTTTGGCGGGCTCAGGCTGGATTCGAACCCGCCAGCTCAAGTGTATGTGGCTGGTGCCTTAGCCCTTGAGCCACAGGCGCTGAGCCTGGATATTAAGAGTACCTAGTAATAGGGTCGATGTAAGGATCTGATGTAAGGATGATGTAATACTTAACAATGCGCTCAGAAAAATGCCTAGCACATGTTTGCTGAGTGTAATACAATTGTGATCTCAGCATGTGGAAGACTAATTTCCAAGTATTGGGATGGAAACAGAGATTCAAGGTTGACCTCCATGAAAATCTCTTCCAATCCTGAAGCTTTACACTCCTATGAGGATAATCAACAGTTTTCCAGATTTGTTTCTAAACTGTTCTGATTCCCACATCTGGAAATTTCTTTCTGTGTAAAAACAGCCAAATACTTAAGCCAAGGAATTATGACAAAATGTTTGTTATTTGTACTTTAAATGTTAATTAGAATTTTTTAATGAAACTTTTACATTTGGGGATATGGTAGGGAAATGGTAGGCACAGACAGCTAAGAAGTAGTATTCACCATTGTAAAAAACAAAGAATTGTTTGAAAACCAAAAGCAAACTTTAAACTATCTGGGAAGAGCTGTCAGGAATCCTGACATCAAGTTTGAGCCCCACTATAAACTAGCTGTGAAGCTTTTCAAATCCCTTCTCCCCTGCCTATTTCTCTTCTGTAAAATAATGGGAACAGGTCTCTCTACTCATTGAACAAAACCCAAAATAAAACAGAAACACTTTAACTGCAATAATGATGAGATAGAGTTGATAGAAAAGTTTGTGTTAAAGAACGGAAATGGATTACATTCCCATGGGTTTTTTCCCCAAGGGATTGGACATGACTGTTTTGAGTATGCAGACAGAAAGTAAAATATTTAAAAATAATTTGGATTGCCTGCCTTTAGGGATGGAGCCAGGGAGATGACCAAGATGTCTTCGATCAGCTTAGTCCACAGGTCCAGGGCTTTATGCCCAAGAGCACACAATAAATGGGGAAAGAATAGGATGTATGTCAGCTGCAGGAATCAATGGCTATGCATTCCCTAGTGTCTGGACATTGGCATGATAGTTTGGATACAGTTTTACATTAAATATATGCTACTGGGCAACAACAGAGTGTGTCAGCATTACTTCCATTTTTATAATTGAAAAACTTATGGAACTTATCAAAAAATTACCCAAAGTGATCTCTGTTATGGAGGTAGGGTGGTGTCCTGCTAGTCTAGCTTTTGCCAGACTGCAGATTTAAGAGGCTATGAGGTACCTGCTTATGTATAGAGAAGGCCGGATTTACTCTCCCTCTCCACCTTCTAAGCAGCAGGGATCACTGGTCTCTGCTACTGGGTAGGAAACGTGTAGGAGGGAACCTGCTCTAAGGCCCCTGGTCAAAGACTGGCTAGAACCCTAAGATGATTTCTGCTTATATTTAAGGGATCACCTCTGAACCCCGCCTCTAGGAAGGCCATGAGCAGAAGGGGTGCCACATCAGAAACTGACTACAGGAGTGCCTCGTGCTGAACTCCCAGTCAAATTCACTGCGTGCTCTTTCAGCCTTCCACTTCTTTTTTTTTTTTTTGAGACAGAGTCTCACTTAGGTACCCTCAGTTAAGTGCTGTCACATCACAGCTCACAGCAACCTCAAACTTTTGGGCTCAAGTGATTCTCTTGCCTCAGCCTCCCAAGTAGCTGGGACTACAGGTGTCAGCCACAATGCCTAGCAATTTTTTGTTGTTGTCATTGCAGTTGTCATTGTTGTTTAGCTGGCCTGGGCCGGGTTCAAACCCGCCAGCCTCCTTGTATGTGGCTGTCACCCTACCCACTGAGCTATGGGCACTGCCTGCCTTCCACTTCTTATTCTGACCCCATGGGTTTTTTTCCCCAGGGGATTGGACATGACTGTTTTGAGTATGCAGACAGAAAGTAATCTATCATTCATTTAACACAGCTGGTAATTATAGACTCAGGATCTACGGAAGGTAGGCACAAAGCCTATTTTCTGTTTAACACACAAGCCTACAATGTACATCTGGCAAAGAAAACTATTAGATAGCAGTGATATTTGAGAAAGAACATTATTTAACCATAACACATTTTTCTCCATCTGAATAGTCCTCTAAACCTCATAGCTATTATCCATTGATCTAAGAGTTGGGTACCTCTTTTGTGGGGAAAAAAGGATGGAGTCATGGTCAGGAACCTGTAATAGTTTTCTCAGCACCTTGCTGGGAAAGGTTGTTTTCCCAGCAAGTCTCTTAGAAGAAGATGAAAATTGGCAGCCTTGTTTACTAGGAGTCAGACCTTCATTGGGGCTGGCTCAACATCTCTGACCAGAGACTCACAGGCAACTGGGAGCTTCTGTGCCAGATATGCGATAGCGTGAACCCCCCCCCCCCCTTACTCAACTTCCCCCAACATTTCCGCATTCTCCTTTCTCTCCTTCCACCTGCTTGGGAGATGTTTCTTCTTTTTTGACCTGTATGCCTTAGGCCAGATTAAGAAACTGTTTCCTTTGAAACATTCTGTATAAAGCCTTATCTGCAAAGCTTTCCCAAACTAAGTAAGATAAAGGAGACCGTTCAAGTGTTGGGATAACTATACTCTCGCTGGCCCTCTGGCCCGTGACTCACTGGTCACATGTTCTCTCCTTTTGTAATTTAGAGCTTAGTGGCGCCTGGGATGGCAGGACTGAGTACCTTTACCCTGACAACAGGATCCAGGAACAGCAGCAAAGGAACGGTGGCTTTAATCTTCTCAGGCTCTCAATCAGAGTTCCACCAAGCTTAGTGTGTTTTCTTTCCTGTCTGAGACAGGCCCTGGAGTCTGCCACACCTGAGTTTGCATACTGGCTGTTATGTGAAGCTTGAGCAAGTCAGATCATCTCTTTAAGTCTCAATTTTTGTCTATTTTAAAATGGGGATGATAATAGACTGTCGTAAAAATTAAATAAACCTCAAAGGAATTAGCATGCTATTAGCATATGGCATGTACTCAATGTTCTTGTTCCAACCTGTTTCCTGATTCTTCGCTTTAAGCCAGAAGGCCCTTTTCCAAATAGCTCTAGGAAGTTGGGATCAGACTTCCAAAATAAAACCAGACCAAACTCCTCCATTTAATGACAAATTTCACTTGGTTTGGGAGATTAGACAGATATAAAGTTGTATCTAATGCTGAGAATATACCTTCCTCACTAGTTTTGGAGAAAGGGTTACAAAGAGGAAAAGCAAGGACAACCCCAAATTACCTCTCATGGTAATTAAACAAAGCACACGGAGACCCCCAGATCACAACAGACGTCCCAGAGATACACAGCCCAGTAAATCTGAAATATTAATACAGTAGATTCAGAAAGCTGTGGCCAAGAGTTTGAAGTGCAAGTCGGCCCTTTGGCTGTTGTTTATTACTATATTAGAGCAAAGTGACACCCACCACTGCCTTTATGGAGTTCTGTGGAATTATATGCATAGAGTGGTCAGTACCCAATATCTAAGTCTTCCCAATTACCACATTAAAATAAACTTTTGAATCTGACAGTCTTTCCTTTCCAAATGATTCCCATCTCATAACTAAGAATTTTACATATTATCAAAATAGAGCACGTTCTTTTATTGGCAAGCAGAAGCCAAAGTGCTCCTTTTCCCCAAATCCACTTATTAATGACTTGATTGAAAATCTACTCTAAGCAGGTTACTATTGCCCTTTCAAGGGATAGAAATCCTTAGGTACGAGTAGTGACATCCCTCATAAGCTGGTGAGAATTTTGCAACCCTGTTTCTGGAAGCCAGGGCACAAGAGATTTATCTTAGTGATAAATGGATATTCCTCTGATCTTAAGGCATGAGGGTTGTCAAAACAAGACTCCAAATTGTGCTTTCTGCTCATCAACGCCACCATCACAACCAAGGAGAGGACAGCAGGGTCTTGGTTCCCCCCCCCCACCTGCACTCAGTAGGACCGCAGTGGCTTGGCATACACGGGCTCCAGGACATGCTGAGTGAGAACCAAGAAGAGGCCTCCAAGGAAGAAAGCACTGAGGAAAGCCAGCAGGACATAGCGGCCAATGAAAAAGGTATCCACAATCTGGAGAAAGAAAACATCAAAATGAAATTACTACCACTTCACACCCTGGCTCTGTTGATGAACAGGCCAAGAGTCTATTCGTATTTGTAACTTCTGGTAATATCCTGCTTTGAGTCTCCTCTGAATATGGATAAGAAAGACTCTTTTTCTCAACTCTGAGCAGTAGATCCGAGGTAAGGAAAGGATGAGTGAGGTATAGGAAACAAATGGCTCAATGCGGGAGGTTCATAAACCCTTGAAGTCCCTGGATGAATCTTTTTATGTTCTGAAATCTGTTATCTGAAGGAGTTTATGAGAAACTTTTGTGTGGTCCTAGAAAGGCTCATTTTTATTGTTGTTAAACACTTATGCTGTAGAATTTTAAACATAAATAAAAATACAATAGTATAATAAGCCCTCATGTACCTCAGACCTAACTCCCAAATCATCAACCCACTGCCAATTTAGGAAGGTTCATTTTTAAAATGAAAAGGTAGCTCTTTAAAGTTTTCATCAGAAGAATTTTGAATCCTAACATTCCAAAGGATATGGAAAATAGCCATCTACCCGAGATACTAAAACACCAAGGGGAAAGGTAACTTGTCCAAATATTTCAGTTGGCTGCCTGGCACTTGAGGCCCCAAAGCTGTTGGTCTTTGCTGATAAAAAAAACAACTGATACGGGTTCTACCCACTTGTCTACTGTCCATTTCCAGAACAGCTCTCTCCCAGATCCAAATGGTGGTACTTAAATGTGGACAGGAAACAGCTACTTAATCTATAGTCCTAACGGAGCAGCACCACAAATCCAGTGAGTGCCTCATTGATTTCACAGAAGCTTTGCAAACTCAGTACCTGTGAGAGAATCCAAAATACCTGAAAGGCAATTGTGGAAGACAGAACAATGACCCAAAGATGTCCATATCTTACCCAGTAATGGTGAAGATGTTAGATTATTTGACAAAGGGAAATTAAGGCTGCAGAGGGAATTATGGTTGTTAATCAGCAGACCTTAAAATAGAGATTAGCCTGGATTATCTAATCCAGGTAGGTCCAATGTAATCACAAGGGTCCTTAAAAGTTGAATAGGAGGCAGAACAGAAGGTCAGAAAAATAGAGTCGGGATGGGTGGAGGGAGAGTGATTGGTGAGACCACATCTACAGTGCATCTTACAAGGGCACATGTGAAACTTACTAAATGTAGAATATAAATGTCTTAACACAACAACTAAGAAAATGCCAGGAAGGCTATGTTAGTGTGATGAAAATATGTCAAATGGTATATAAAACCAGTGTATGATGCCCCATGATTTCATTAATATACACAGCTATGATTTAATAATAAAAAATAAATAAACAAATAAAAGAAAAAGAGAGTCAGTTTCTTTAAGCCTCCATTTTTTTGGCTCAGAGAAAAAAGGATGGAAGGAGAGTCAGTGAGATGTTACATTGCTGGCTCTGAAGATGGAAGAAGAGGGCTGCGAGCCAAGGAATACAAGCAGCCTCTAGAAGCTGGAAAAAAGTAAGGACATGTATTCTCTCCTAAAACTCCCAGAAAGGAATGCAGCTCTGCCCATCCCTTTGATTTTAGCCCAGGGAGACTTACATTAGACGTCTAAGAACTTTAACATAATCTATGTTTTGTGAGCTACTACGTCTATAGCAATTTGTTACAGCAGCAATAGAAATCGAATACAGCAGTGATACACAAAGCACCTATCAAGTCCAAGCACTGTATGATCACTGAGATCCAAAGACACCAAGAAGAAAAAGGCGGCTGACACCCCAGCAGCTCCAGAGATTACCCTAACAGTCAACTTACAACAAAGGTCAGTTTGATGAAACAGCTTTAACATAACTTTGACCTTGGATCCTGTACTGAACATGTCTCTTGTGGGCTACATGTTTGTTTGTTTGACATGTTTCACTTTTTAATTAGCCAATTAGCAGGCCTTGGGTGCAGAAGGCCCAGGCCATGTATTATTGATACAGCACTGAGCCAGGCTGCTGCAGAGGCAGCTCTCAAAACCTGAAAGTGAGAACTCCAATTCTGCTGGCCATGCTGACGAATACATTTTGCTCAAGCCCCATTCTTCTCTCCAGGGTCTAAAACTCGCATGACAGAGAATTGAGGGATTGATTTAAAAACTGTATTCTCTGTGCCCTTCTTCCAATATTCACATGTACAGCATCCAGAAATACAACAATACCTTCAGTACTCCCCCCCCCCCTTAAAGGCAAGAATTTACCTCTGGATAAGACATGTGGTACTTACACCTTCAAAGTGGCTTCCAAATGCTGATTTGAAGGAGAAAACCCTGGCACCTATGGAAGTGATTCCTTAAATTTGTGTGGTAAGTATTATTTCCCTTGGAGTTTTCAAAACTATTTTCCTTCCTTTTGCCATGGTTAGTCCTAGATAGCAGTGTGTCGATTTTAGTTCAAAAGTTATATAATATTGTATATTGTTGTTGCTTAGTGTCAAAATGGTAACTTGGGTGGCGCCTGTGGCTCAGTGAGTAAGGCGCTGGCCCCATATACCAAGGGTTGTGAGTTTGAACCTAGCCCCGGCCAAACTGCAACAAAAAAATAGCTGGGCATTGTGGCAGGCGCCTGTCGTCCCAGCTACTTGGGAGGCTGAAGCAAAAGAATTGCCTAAGCCCAAGAGCTAGAGGTTGCTGTGAGCTGTGACATCACAGCACTCTACCAAGGGCAACAAAGTGAAACTTTGTCTCTAAAAAAGGGGAAAAAAGGTAACCCATGAGCTCTCTAGATATTTTGTTAAGTGCCAACAATGAATTTTGAAGATAGACCTCAGCTAGAATCCCTGGCATGCTTCTTGGTATATATATATGTAACCTTAGGCAAGTTGCCTGAACCTCTTACAGCCTCGATGTTCTTACCCATAAAATGATACCTACTTTACACTACACAGGGTTGTCCTGAGGTTTAAATGAGATAATGTAAAAACTGTGCTCAGCACAGAACCTGGCACACAGCATTCCCTTAAAAGATGTTAGCTATTATCACTACTACTTAAAAAATTAAATTAACAGTAGGGGAAGGGAGGCTGTGTGGAGTAAGGGGACAGAAGAGGTCAGTGCCACTGTCAAGACCTTGGAGGTCTGAGATGAGCCCTGCTGAGTAAAGCCAGAGCCCCAAATTAGGAATGAACCAGAGTGACTGGGGGCTTGAGACAGAAGATAAAAATTGACTTAAAGAGGGGGATGCTGGCAGGGGTGGAGCTCCCAGAAGATTGCTCAGATTGAATTTACCTAGACCTACCAACTTTGCCTTTCCACAGAAACGCCCTCTTTCTTCACCATTCTTCGCTATGAAAATTATTCTCTTTATATCACAAGTTGAAAAATTCCACCACACAGAGCTGGCAAAACATGTTGCTCAGCACCTTGAAGTCACTGCAGGATCTGAGGTTCTGAGCCAAGGTAACCAGGAACAGGAACACTTCCATCCCGGGAGCAGGCCTTTTCCTGTTCCTGTCTCATTTACCCTGTCTCCATCCCCCTGATGGGGCAGCTTTTCAACACATTGTCATCCCACTTGATACAAATTAGAGTCGAGACTGAATCAGGCAAACTGTCTGGTAGGGGTACAGGTGGAATTCAGGGTAAGATTCTTTTCCTAAGTGCAGGGCAAGGAACTCAGAACTCCCTCTGAGTTTTCCCCACTGTTGTTCAAACTTACAATAATTTTAACACATCTCAGGTGACCTGATGGCAGGGAACAAGGGCAAGACAAGGGTACAGACCAAGAGAAACAACAGTTACAACTCAGGAGGTAAAATGAAACCAATAGCTTTACCTTAACTTCCACGTCTGGGGCTGGGAATTCACTAGCCCGGGGGAAAAGCAACAGCACTGATGTGATGATCAGAGCCCCGAGGATTATAAAAATGACAGAGAACCTGGGGTCGAAAAGACAGAGTATCAGAAGCACTGTTTGCAGTTTCTTGTCTCATCAGTCAGGCCTGGCCCACTCTTCCTTGAGACCATATTCTATGTTGCAGTCCCTTAACAATGCCCAGAGACCTCCTGTCCACAGCCCCTTCCTCCCACAGCCGTTCTTCCTAGGCAGGGGTCAGCTGGGTACATTTCTACTGATCCTTGCTAATTCCCAATTCATAACAATGGGAATTTGTAGTTTTTATTTTTACTTCTGCACAAAGTCATAATCAAGAAAAACCAAAGCAGCTCCTCCCTAAGTGCCAACTTCTTGTTTTTAAGAATACTTTAGGAAATTCTGCAACTCTGCTTCAGACTGACATTATCTCACCAGAGTATAACTCTATAGAGTTTCAGGGGTCAGTTTATGGCCTAACCCTGTTCTGAAGTCAATGCCTGATACAGAGAGCTAGTCCGACTTGCCAAATGCTTCTTTATTTTCACTGGACCACATCTAAAGCCTCAGGGACTAGACCCAGCATCTACCATAAATCTAAACAATTAAGAAACACATGCGTACAACCCCAAGAAATTTAATATAGCACGAAAACAGATTTTTTTTTGTCTGCTCTTATGTCCTCCTATCTCCTTCACAGTGAGAACTGAAAAATACCACTTTCTTCTCCTCCCACCTCTGCTTCAGACATAAATAACACAGCTCATGCTTATGATAAGAGGTTAAAATGCAACTCATTCAAACTGCCAGTAATTACAAAAATGATCTCCTGAATTCTAAATGTTTAATGAACATCAGCGATTCCACCTCTAATTGCTTATACCTAGGACTCCCTGCTGGAGAGAAGGCCTTACCTCGCCATCCTGGAGGCTCTGGATAGCAGCACACAAAGCAGCAGCACTGACACCCAGAGCAGGGCTAAGATGAACACGCCTGCTCCCACTCCGAGCACGGTGCCAGCCATCCTGGGGCGGGCAGCAGCAGTCCTGCTGCCCTGTGAGCCTCACGGTCAAGTGTCCTTGGTGCTCCCACCGCTGCCTTCCTGTACACACTCCCCGGTTTATGAAGGCATCCAGACAAATACAGAAAGCCTGCATGCATTACAGGGAATTTTTTGATGATCAGTGTGTTAGGAGAATTACTCAGTACAGGTCATCAATTTCCAGAACTGTGCATTCCCAGAGTCCCTTAATGGGACTAGAAATTTAGAAGCCAAGGCCTTTCTTTTTGACGGGGACTAAGAGGTTACTTTCTCCTCTAAGTGTGTCATTTCAAATTTGGTACCTGAGTTCTAGTTTGCCTTCTTCCCCCAGCCCACAGTAGAAAGCTGAGCTCTTTCTCCATACCAAGGCTTAAGGACTGCTGGAAGGCAGCAGGGCCTGGGAGCTCTGGGGCCAAAGTTGCAGCTCTCATGTTAAATCCATGGTATGAGCTTTGACTCACCAGGCAATCAATTGCAAGACAGAAAGTTCCCACTCTACTGAGTTTTTACTCAGAAGAAAGAAAACTCCCAGTCCTTAAAGAAAAAGAACAGACATTACTATTTTTTAACATTTACTATGTGCTGAGTACTTTGCAAACATATCTCATTTAACCACAGCAATAAGCTTCTGAGGAAAGTGATACTTATATTCATGTTACAGAATGGGTGGTGAAGTGCAACTGTATGGGGTATGTATTAGTTTCCCAATCAGTGGCTCACAACAATAGAAATGGATTCGTTCTCAGTTCTCCAGGCCAGAAGTCTAAGGCCAAGTGTCTGCAGGGCCACACCCCCTCTAAGAGGATCCTTCCTTGTTCTCCAGCTTCTGGTGGCTCAAGTGTTCCTGTGACATATAATTCCAATCAGGATCCACCCAAATAATCTAGAATGATCTTGAGATCCTCAGTTACATCTGCAAAGTCTCTTCTGCCAAATAAGGTAGAGTTCACAGACCCTGGGGGTTAAGCTACATACATACCTTTTTAGCAGGGGAGGGCATTCAACCAACACAGGGGAAATACCAAATTGTAGTACCTCTTGATTCTCCTTTTATGGATCGGAGATGTCTTAAGCAAACAAATTCCTCATGATGCTGGTTTTCTTCACTCTGCTGGTTTAAATACCATGAAAATATTGTCTATGAGAAGTTCTGTTATAAAGTTATTAGAAAGGAGGCTCTAAGCATGAGCTGCTTAAAAAAATTACCTTTATCCAATCAACATTTATGATGTGAACTGCCATGTTAAAAAAGAAAAAAAAAAGCATTGTGCTACAAGCTGGGGATGATGGAGGTAAATAAGACAAACTTCCTGAGCTTAAGGTCTGTCCAACACTGTCATGTAAAGAACTATCCATATGCCATTCTGATTAGTAATAAATGGGAACAGCAATAGCGAGAAGGGCTCTCCAAGGAGGAGCTCTGCACAGGCACGCCAGGGAAGAGT
Source organism: Loris lydekkerianus (assembly GCA_963574355.1). NCBI lineage: Eukaryota > Metazoa > Chordata > Mammalia > Primates > Lorisidae > Loris > Loris lydekkerianus. Next base: position 13,779 of record CAUYPK010035219.1, on the reverse strand, counting down.
CAGTGTGGCAAGACGACAGAGCAAGAGGGAGGCCACAGACGAGACCTGGTGCCCGCCCGCCTCTCCAACCGACTGAGGTGCAGGCTTCCCTCAGCAGAGCCTCCTGGGCATCACCTCAGTTCCTCTAACATGTCAAGTGTTTACCTGTCTCTGGGTCTTTGTACTTGCTGTTTCCACTACCTGAAACTAGCCTCCAACCCAAACAAGCCTGCTACTATTTGCAGGGTTGGCTCTCCCCATCCCTGGATGAGATTTTGGCTTAAACATCACCTCTTCAGAGAGGTCTTCCCTGACTGCCCTATCAAAAGTAACCCCCATGCCAGACACAGTGGCTCATGCCTATAATCCTAGCACTCTGGGAGGCTGAGGCAGGTGAATTGTCTGAGCTCAGGAGTTCAAGAGCAGCCTGAGCAAGAGCAAGACCCTATCTCTAAAGAAAAAAAAAAAAAAAATAGCTGGGTGTAGTGGGGGGTGCCTATAGTCTCAGCTACTCGGGAGACTGAGGCAAGAGGATAGCTTAAGCCCAAGTGTTTGAGGTTGCTGTGAGCTATGATGCCACGGTACTCTACCCAGGGCAACAATGTGAGACTCTGTCTCAAAAAAAAAAAGAAAGAAAGAAAGAAAGAAAGAAAGGAAGGAAGGAAGGAAGGAAGGAAGGAAGGAAGGAAGGAAGGAAGGAAGGAAGGAAGGAAGAAAGAAAGAAAGAAAGAAAGAAAAGAAAAAGCAAGTAACCCCCCAAACACTTACTCTACTCCCCATCATTCTATTTCCTTTAGGGCACTTTTCACAAATTATAGTTAACAATTTATTTATTTATTTACAAGTTCATTCTCTGTTTCCAACTAGAATAGTAAACTTAGTGAGGGTAAAGACTATTATTCTCACCACAGTCACTCCAGCTCTTAGCACAGAGATTGTGCACAACAAGCATCTATTGAATGAATAAATGAAGTGGTGCTAAAAAGTTCACAAAAATCAAGTCAGGGAGTAATGAGATCAGATCAAGTTTTAGAAAAATGACTGTAACTTCTGGTTACATATGCAGAGCAGAGCCCAGTTACAGCTCCTCAGAGTGCTCTGCTCCTGGAACTGAGAACAATGTATAAAGCAGGGTCCCCAACATGCTGACCTGTTTTGAAATAATATCTAAAAATTTGCTGCTAAGTTCAAAGAAAGTTGGCCAAGTGCGTCAGGCTAGGTGAAAAAGCATAACCCAAGAGAAAGCTGAGTCCTAACTCTACATCACATGAGACTGTGGGATTCAAGTCACTCAACCAGTGTGGTGTGGGGATCCCAAATAGAAAGGTCAATATGAACACCAGACCAAACGCTGAGAAACCCATACGGTCCCAGCAGAGACAAAACCGAAACTTCTCTGCAGGGACGCTACCCCAAATTAGCATACAAGAGTCCCTCAAGAGTGAGCATATGTCAGGCACAATGGCTCATGCCTGTAACTTAGCACTTTTGGAAGCCAAGGTGGAAGGATCACTTGAGTTCAGAAGCTCAAGACCAGCCTGGGCAACATAGCAAAACCCATCTCCACAAAAATTGTTAAGTTAGCTAGGCATGGTGGCATAGCCCAGCTACTCAAGAGGCTGGGGCAAGAGGATCACTTGAGCCCAAGAGTCAAAGGTTGCAGTGAGCTATGATAGCTCCACTGCACTCCAACCTGGCTGACAAACCAAGACCCCATCTCTTAAAAACAAAAAGAAAGAGTGCAAAATAAAGATGTTTTCAGACATACAAAAAGTAAAATGGATATCACCTCTCACAGATCCTCGGTGAAAGAGCTACTCAAAGATGTATTTCAGCAAGGAGGAAAATGAATCAAGAAAGGTGGTGTGAGTTGTAATGAATGGTGAGAAAAATATTAGGAAATATTGACAGTAAAGATTTCTGTCATATAGACCAATTTCTGAAGGGTTAAAAGGAAGAACTCAAATATTACTCAACAGTTATATGGAAGGTAAGAAAGGACAGTTCAAAGATAACGCCTTCTATTGTCTCTTAGAGACTAAAGAACGCTTTGGAGGAGGTGATAATGTTATCTGTATGTTTTGTTAAGTTTGCATGTCAAAAAATATATAGGTAAACAGCAAATAACAGAAATAGAATGAATAACTGAAAAATAATTCTGAAGATCTGTTTCACAACAATGTGCATATATTTACCACTGCTGACCTGTATGGTTAAAAATGGTTAAAATATAAAATTTTATACTAAGTGGGGTTTTCTTAACTACAATTAAAAAAAATAAGTGAAGCAAAATAAAATACAAGCCGGTGAAACAGTATTAGTACCAAATAAACTAGAGGTACACCTTTGAAAAATATTAATAACATTTGCCAAAGGAATAATTTAGCAAAAAATAAAAATATAACTTGAAACAAATATGAAACTAATAACAAAACCTACATAAGACCAAATTGACAGAAGCACTTCAATAAATAGACAAACCACAAATTTAGTGGGAGATTTTAATACACTTTTCTCAGAAACTCATACAGCAAGCAGATGAAAAATAAGAGTAAACTCTTGACAAATATGTAAATATGTAAAAAGGTACTCATCTTCATTAGTCATCAGAAAACTACAAATGAAAACTGCAATTTCTCTATACCCACCAGAATGTCTACAATGAAAATGACAGACAATACCAAGTGTTGACCAAGATGAGGAATAACTAGAACCCTCATATTGCTGGTCAGAGTATGTATGAATTGTTAACAACACTCTGGAGACTATTAGCAGTATCTAATAAAGCTAAATATACAATGGCCTACGTCCAGCTCTTCTATTCCTAAGTGTATTCCCAACAAAAATGCACACACAAATTCACCAAGAGATATTTATAAGAAGCTAACTGCAGCCCTATGTGAAATAGCTAAAAACTCAAAACAAGCCAAATAACCACCAATAGGATAAAGTATGGTATTCTATATATAACCTATTCACTCATACAAGGAAATAGTGTAAACAATGTGGGTGAATTTCACAAATACTAAAAAAAAAAAAAAAAAAAAACTTAGAGGCAAAAGAGTTCATACTGTATGATTTCATTTATATATAATTTTCAAAAACAGGTCAAACTAATTTTGGGGGCTACAAGTCAGGAGTATAGTTACCTTGTGGTACACAGTGACTGGAGGGAACATGTAGGGGGTTCTGGGGTGCTGATAAAATTCTTTCATCTGGGTGTTGGTTGCTTGGCTTTGTTCATTTTGTTATATTGTATAAAGCTATACATGTAGGATCTGTACACTTTTGTATATCAAGGTTACACTTCACCAACAAGTTTACTTGAAAGAGAGAATATTAAAGAGGGAACAACTAAATATAGTATGTGGACCTTGTTTGGGTCCTGATTCGAATAAAGTAATTGTCAATACCTTTTATGACAAAATCGGGGAACTCTAAACAGTATTTGGATATGTGATGATATTTCACCATTTAAGTGAAAGATAATTTTTAAAAATATGATAGTAAGATTCTTTATGATATCCATACATATATGCACACACACGTAACACATGACAAATAGTGGAAGATGGCGTCTAGGAACTTGACATTATCTGGGAGAGAAGTGAAAGAGACCAGCATGAAACAAGACTGGAGGGAGTTGCTGAAGCTGGGTAAGGAGTGTGGAAATGTTTGCTATCCAATTTTCTTTACTTTTGAATATATTTGAAACTTTCATAACAAAAAGATGTGTATATGTATATAAGTATGAATAAATATGACAAAAGATATGTGAGATTTTTATAGCTAAAATTATAAAACTTTATTCAAAGACTTAAAAAAAAAATCTGGCGAGAGAAATAAAACAGGCCTGAATAGAGAGATAACCTGTATTCCTGGATGAGATGATTCAATTAAAAGGTTTTAATTTTCCTTAATCTATAAATTCAACACAATTATAACCAAAGTCCAAAAAAATTTTTTTGTGGAACTTGAAAACTGATCCTAAATTCATATGGAAGAGCAAAAACCCAAGAATAGCCAAAACAATTTTGAGAACTAGGATGGCAACTTGCCTTTCTTCTTACCAACTGCCGCAAGACACATTAAAAAACCAAAGTAATTAAAACAGTGTGATAGTGGCACAAAGACACATGGCCCAGTGGTATAAAATTGAGAACCTAGAAACAGATCTATGCATTTGTTAGAACACATCCCATGAGGCACAGTTGACTTTATGATTCAATGGGTAAAGGATTTCATAGATGCTATTGGGGACAAATGATTATCCTGTGAGCAAAAGAGTAACACTAGATCTCTATATCATATACTAAAGCCGATTTTAAATGGAAAGTAATTCATAATGAAATAGCATATGTTTAAATATACAAATGTTCAGGCTGACTACACTAGAATACATAATGAAGTACAGTAGTCAGATGCTTGCACCTAAACTTAGAATCACCGTGAATGCAAAAGCTAAAACGCAGACTATGCAGGTGTGTTGTACTGGCAGCTCAAATACCACGAGCTGTGCTGCCTTCACTTATGTGATTTTCTAGAGTGATGAACCGCTCTTGTTAAAGTTCCAAACCACAAATAAGTATAATTTTCCTTTAATTTACATTAGAGTGGCATTCCTGAAAATTTTTACTATATTAAACTATGCCAAAGAAATAAATCATAGTTATACAAAAAATCAAGTTAGGCTCTAGGCCCAGATAATTATAAATACATATCTTGTGGGACACTCAGAAGTTGTACAGGATACAGAACAATTCATTGTGAGGACTGTCCCATGCATTGCAGAATATCTGGCAGCCGAAGCCCTGCTCTGTAAGCACCAGTAGAGCCTCCAACCACCACAGTAACCAAATAAACCCTTACAAATTCCAAAACACTCCTAAAGGGGAGTTATTACTTTCTTGGAGAACCACTGTTCTAAAAAACTCTTGCATAAATAGACATGTGCAAGGATGTTCTCTGCAGCTTTGTTCATGAGAGCAAAATATCAGAAAAAGACCTAAAAGTCCATCAATAAGGAGATGGATTCACTATTATATACTCATAATGAACCCTTACAATGAATGAACTTGATCTGTAAGTACTGATGTGAATATACTCAAAGACAATGTTGAGTAACAAAAGCTAAGTGCAAAATAAAACCTACAGTATACAACCTGTATTAAAATTAAAAAAACCCTAAATAATAATACTTATTGTTATGACACACATATATACATTGAAAACATAAACACATGGGCGTGAATGATACGCATCAATTTCAGGAGAGTGCCTCTAGGGAGGAAGGGAAATGGCGCTGGAAACTGAAGCAAAAGGGATCTGAACTAAATCTGTAATGTTTTATTTCTTTAAAATAAAAAAAAAAAACAACAACTTAAGGCTAGGCACCTGTGGCTCAAGAAGCTAAGGCGCCAGCCACATACACCTGAGCTGGCGCGTTCGAATCCAGCCCAGGGCCCACCAAACCACAATGATAGCTGCAACCAAAAAAAAAAAAAAAAAAAAATAGCCGGGCATTGTGGCGGGTGCCTGTAGTCCCAGCTACTTGGGAGGCAGAGGCAGGAGAATCGCTTGAACCTAGGAGTTGGAGGTTGCTGTGAGCTGTGACGCTACAGCACTCTTATCCAGGGCGACAGCTTGAGGCTGTCTCAAAAAAAAAAAAAAAAACTTAAGCAGATTTGGCAAAATGTTAATATTTATTAATCTGGTTGGTGAAGCATAGGTTTTTGTTATACTGTCCACTGTAATTTTTTTCTATTTTATACATTTTTGTGAAAATTCTTAATTTTTAAAAAGGTAACAGGTGGCAGGATACATGTGAATTGGGATCACAGACCCGAGATGGGTGACCAATTAGGAGAGTGCTCCAATTCTTCAGGTAAGTGAGGAGGGTCTGAATTCCAGTCTTAGCTGTAGAAATCAAGAGGGACCAAGGTAGATGCTAGAAATGAATCAGGTTTCTAGCTTGGCTGACCAAGCTGATGGTCAGAAAAAACTAGCATGTTCCATTTTGGATATTACACAAACTGCCTATTAGCTCTAATACCCAGAATACAGAGCAACTGGTAGTTGAAGCTGGTACCACTAGAAACATTGCCCTCATTAGACACTGGGTTTCCACACATGGTAATTGCTTTAAAGTAGTAAGATAAATATCCCCCAAGCTCTTCTAAGAATGGGATCCATTGCTTTATATAAACAATCCATATATTTTCTTACTGAGTATGGAAAGAAAGGGTTGGGGGTAGTAAAGAGTGCTGGTGAACAGTCAGTCATCTTACCTTGTTTCTTCAACGTAAGAATAATACTTGTGATTATTTCCCATACTAGAATAGCTAAGTTATTGAGTTAAATATAAAAAATAAAAACAGCAGTGCTTTTTTACTGCTTACACTTTCTGCAAACCTTCTTTGAGATTTGATGGCTTTAGCCAACCTGATTTCGATAATCAAGTCTATTTACTTAATTATCTGTGGCATTTAAAGCAAGTAGACTGGAGTTAGAAAAAATAATTTAAACTTGAACAGTTTAGTTGATGACAACAAAAGCAATTACAGGGCCAATTCTTTTCCCTCTGTGCTCAATGCTGAGTGTAAGGTCTTCCTTTGGAAAGTTCATACGAAACATTTTTGATGTTAAGGGTACACTTGGTTCTACACATCCCTTCCCAGCTCTCACAGAAAAAACTGATAAAGAGAAATACATTTAAGTGATTGACCCCTGCACATGTAACCTATTGGGTTAAAAATACAGTGCTGTGATTTGCAAGAGCTGCCGCGGCTGGGTCTAGGGCATCCCCCAGCGGCTCCCAGTGCCGCAGCCCGGGAACACCGGCGAGTTCTAGCTTCTCTCCCCAGCCTATGGCTGACTCCAACTGGCGACAGGAAAACACTATCCCTGCGTCTTGTATCTTCAGAATGTTCACTGGCTACCTGCCAGTGGTTGGAAAGGGATTAAGGTCTTGGTCATAGGTATTTGAATCAGGCACTGACATTTTATTTTCTCAAGAGCATGAAACGAAAAACAGCCCACCCTGCTCTGCCCCTAGTAGTAGCCGCCGGGCCCAGAGTCCAGGTCGGCGGTCAGGGTGGTCTGTGAGGTCCGTGCACCGCCATCCGCCCACGCCTCCTTCTTCCAGCCACCTCCATCCGAGCCCACACCTCTCTCCCCTGTCCGCAGCCGCCGATTCCCTAACCTCTGACCCCCTCACCTGGCGCCCACGCCTCTGCTCCCTCCTCACACCTCTGTCCAGCCTGTTCCGCCCACCCGGGCTTTGGTCTACTTAGGGCGAATCACAAGTGGGCTTTCATTTAGGTGATTTGGATTCGCTAATCAGCACCACTCTTTCAACGCCCACCCTCCCCCTCATTAGCCTACGCCTGCCGCGCCTCCGAGCAGCGCCGAACGTGGTGGGCGTGCACGTCGCCCTCCGTAACGGCCCCCGATTGGTCGTTCCCGTCGGTCCCAAAGATTGGCTTCCAGGAGGCCCCATCTTCCCGCCCCCTGTCCCACCCCGCTGTCAATCACGCCATCCTTCTCGGTAACTCACTGAACCATTGGCCAGTCTCGCCTGGGGGCGGGTTGTTGAGCGGAAGAGACCGGCTTCTCTCAGGTCTCCTTTGCTGTCGCCATGGAGATTGCACAGTCTGGCAGCCTCATCTCAAAGGCTGGTGAGCTGTATCTCAGTCCAGATATTAATGCTAGTTTCTGGGTCTAATGAACATCTGACTCCCCGACCCACTAGGTGAGACGCAGGATTTGGGGGACAAGTCAGCTCAGGCTCAGGCATTAAAGGTCCTTCTGGAAAGAACCGAATCTGAGGCACCAGTTTTAACGACATCAGTTTTTATTTATCTTTATCTCCCCTTATTTTATTTAGCATTATTCTTCCGCTATCCTTACAAAGCAGACAGGCAAGGATTATTCTACTTATGGGAAATAGAGGCCCAGAATCAATCATGTCAGTCCTCGGCAGCCGCTTCTCCAGGCTGCTGCACAGGAGCTGGTCCACGCTTTTAGCGGACTGCTCTTACCCAACTGCCACCTGGAACTTACCATGACTTTGATCCCAGGCTATGGCCTGACAGACCAAAAGATCCATCAATCAGGACAACTAAAGGAATAGGACGGAGGCTGCACGCTCCACTCCTGACTTACAAAGGGAGTGCAGAAAGCAAGCTGCAGTATTTGAACCTTTGATCTTAAAATTTGGAAACACGAAGCAAGCTATTCAGTCCTGATTTAGGGAATTCAGCTCCTGAATCATGTATGATATATGATTTATGGACCAAATAGAACAAGATGGTGAATTTTACTGACTGTACATCTCAAATTTATTCTACTTTCAAGGCTTCCTTTGCAGTCACGTAAATTACTCTTTCTAATGTATTTAGCAACTTAACCTTCCTTGGCCCAGTGAGGAGCTATGTGGTCATAAAGGCATTGTTTTGATTTAATACATTTCACTGGAATTGAGTGTTAACTGTAGGTGTGCACTGTTAGGGACTGTGCGAATAGACAAGAGATGCAACGTGACTCTGCCTTACCAGCCTGTGGTTTTGTGATGGTTTGGTCACATTTTACAGCAAGTTATACCAACAAGCAAACCTAACTTGTAGTTAAGTACTCCAAAAATGATATTTGCAGAAGCATTTTGTAGTTATCAGAGCACTTGTTTACTTTCATTTACAGGATATTTTATTTTGCCTGAAGTTAATGTGAACGTCTCCATGATGGAGCTAGAACTAATGCTGGGTAGGATAGGAAAAGAGAGATGGAAGGGAATAGAGGGAGAGAAAATAATTTGAACAAAGGCTGAGACGAGAACGAGCACCGACTATCTGGAGAATAATGTAGAGACAATGGAAAATAATGTGTAGACCAACTGCTCAGAACTGGTTCTGAGCCCTTAATATTTTGGGGGAAAGTGGTCAAAAGTTCGAGATTGGAAAAGTTAGCCTCCTTACACTTCTAATGATCAAACTGGCTTTAGTTAAATTATAAATTAAGACTATGCACAAATGAGGAAGCCCTCCAAAATTTTATGTCTTCCTCTATGGATATAATAATATTAGATTTACTCTCTCTTAAGAATGGACCTTCCTTCCGAGCACCCTCCCCCTCATCTTAGCCCTTAACTAGGAAGGGGCATTATTTTTCTGATTACAGGCCTTACAGGACTACCCAGAAACCACCATGATTTTCCATGTCACAACATTATTTGACATTATAAAGCAGAGGTCAGCAAACTGTGTTCCCTTGTCTTAATTTCAGCATATACCACTTACATGCTAAGAATGTTTTTTGCATTTTTAAATAGTTGAAAAAACCTAAAAGAAAAAAATGCTTTTTTACATATGAAAATTATATGAAATTCAAATATTAGTGTCTGTAAGTAAAGTTTTACTGGAATACAGGCATGTTCATTTATTTATATATTGTCTCTGGCTCCTTTCACTGTATAACAGCAGAGCTGAGTAGTCACCATAGAGACTACATGGCCCATATCCTGAAAGATTTACTATTGAGTCTTTTAAGAAAAAGTTTTTATTCCTACTACCTTAGAGCTCTTTAATGAATGAGGTCTAATGTATTATTGGAATTGAAACAGACTTTGGAAATCATGCAGTGTTAATTTAAAAATCTCACATCAATAGGGATAAATTGCCTCTTGCCCTAGAATCACATGGTCAATGGACAGGAGTAGTTCTAGAAGCCATTGATTGGTCCAAGCCTTTTTTCATCCACGCTCTTTTCCTCTGGGAGAGTTTGTGTTACTTAGGGTGGGATAGGTTTTATGTAGCCTGGAGGTAAGAAGAATTCATCAAAAAATTTCCAAATTTTGATCATATGTCTCATTCACACAAATACATTGCAATATGCACCAATTTATGAATATTTGGACTTTCATTATTTTTTTCAGCTATTTTGAGTTGCCTTCTGTTTTCCATTTTTCTTACTTCTCACAAAGTATATCAGTAGGTATGGTGGCCCACAGCTATCTCCCAGTGCTTTGGGAGACCAAGGTGGAAGGATAGTTTGAGACCACCTTGGGCAACATAGTGAAACTTTGTCTCTACATAAAAGTAAAACAAAATATTAGAAGTGCATAGCCATCATGAAAAACGTTCTCATTCTTATGCTCTTTTTCTCTCTTTAAAAATATCTTTTTCTGGGTGGTGCCAGTAGCTCAGTGGGTAGGGCTCTGGCCACGTAAACCGACAGTGGCAAGTTCTAACCCAGCCCCAGGTCAGCTAGAACAACAATGACAACTGCAACAAAAAATAGCCAGGCACTGTGGTGGGCTCCTGTAGTCCCAGCTACTTGGGAGGCTGAGGCAAAAGAATTGCTTCAGCCCATGAGTTTGAGGTTGCTGTGAGCTGTGATGCCACAGCACTCTATCCAGGGTGACAGCTTAAGATTCTGTCTCAAAGAAAAAAAACTCTTTTTTTGCCTTCAACAAAGAACTGGGAGATGACTAAGTTTCTATTCCAGCCTAAGGTTCATAAGGGAGGAAAGGATGATTAGAAAAGTAGAAGCTGCCCAGTTTTTACTCTGGAGTCCATCAGTGGGCTATGGAGAGCAGAGGGAGTGTCCACTCCCTTATTGAAATTGTAAGGTGTAGTGTGTGTGAGCAAAGTTGGGCTTTTCTGAGGGTGTAACCATAGCTTTCACGAAATTTGTAAAAGAGTCTATGAACCCCCAAAGATTTGGGATGATAGATGTAAAAGATGTGTTTGGGGGAGAAAGATCTAGATTCCCGGAACCATCAGACCACAGCTAATCTGAAGAGAGAACTCCCTTCCCACTTCCATCAGCCCACCCAAGTCTTACTTTATGTGCCACTCCTAGAGTTGATAAGAATTCTTCAGATTCACAGAACAGTTGAACTCAGATGGTGATTAAAACCTAGTATAATTCTTTCCAAAGAACGTTCTGATTAATAGAAACTGCAGAGAAACTAATTTTATGAAAATAGCAAATGGGATTGTTTCAGTTGGAGCAAGCCAGGAGAGCTGGCACTGATGCCGCGCAGAAAGATGCAAATGATCCCATTGTGTGGAGCTGATGGCTCCAATCTTGCCACTTATTTATTAAATGCCTTTCCGCTGTAAATTCTTAAGCCTAGATGTGGGGAGATGTGGGAGCTGACAGAATAAGATAATGGAGTGGAAAGCAAACCTGGACAGCCCCCTTCAGTGTTAGTGCTGGTTGTGTTTTCTGAAAAGCCTTTGCTCCCCTCTGGTGTTGGAGAAGGGGGAGGATCCTCTCCTCAGTGGGGCTTAGGGATGGATGAGACAAGTAACATGCTTTTGATTTCTGAATTATTTGCCAGTTGTTACAAATCAGAAGGGTTTTCTGAGAAAATTCAACCTGGTGGCTCAATAACCAGGTGCCAGATATTTTGTCTTTTCTCTGAAAGGGCTCTGCTGACCAGACAAGGAGCAGCTTGGTCTGTGTTAACTTTATAAACTGCCAAATTAAATGTTTTAAGGGACTCGACTCCCAGATGATCAGATTCACTTGGTTTATTGGGTAGCTGGGAAGGTCTGTCACATTGGAAAGGAGTTCTAAGGTCTAACTCTTTTTTTTTTTTTTTTTTTTTTTTAGACAGAGCCCCAAGCGTCGCCCTGGGTAGAATGTCGTGGCATCACAGCTCACAGCAACCTCTAACTCCTGGGCTCAGGTGATTCTCCTGCCTCCGCCTCCCAAGTAGCTGGGACTATAGGCGCCCGCCACAATGCCCGGCTATTTTTTGGTTGCAGCCATCATTGTTGTTTGGCAGGCCTGGGCTGGATTCGAACCCGCCAGTTCAGGTGTATATGTCTGGCGCCTTAGCCACTTGGCCACAAGTGCCCAGCCCTAACGTGTAACTTTTAAGCTAAAGAATAGCAAAAGAGGCCAGGTACGGTGGCTCATGCCTGTAACCCTAGCACTCTGGGAGGCTGAGGCAGGTAGATTGCTTTAGCTCAGGAGTAGAACAAAACCCCATCTCTACTAAAAATAGGAAAACTATCCAGACATTGTGGCAGGTGCCTGTAGTTCCAGCTTCTTGGGAGGCTGAGGCAAGAGGATCATTTAAGCCCAGGAGTTTGAGGTTGCTGTGAGCTGTGATGCCACAGGGAAACAGAGTGAGGAAGGAAGGAAGTTAATTGAACTCTGACTATGTTCAGCATTAGCTGGAGTTCTGATAACTGGGGGAGTAGCTGCTTTATATGAATCATAGGCTCAGCTTCTAGCCCTCTATTTTTCCACAGCATCGGTGGAGGGCAGGAGGCCATGTCTCTAGCCCAGGCAGGAGGGAAGTAATAGTATGTACATTATAGTATGGATACCTAAAAGTAGGGCCCTTTATGCATCATTTGTCCATTGATTTGACAAATATTTATTTGCCCTGTTCTATTCATAAAGAACAAACAGAATAAGTCATTGCTCTCCTAGAACTTAAATTCTAGCGGGAGGAGCCAGTTAGTCAACACATAAATATTTATCTGTTGGTTTTAAGTGCTATGAGGAAGTAGAGTAGAGTGAAGGAATAAAAAGTAATGAAGGGCAGCCGGATGTGGAGCAAGATGGCAGCCGAGTAACAGTTTCTCTGCAACTGGGCATGGTGAGTCTGGGGAGATAAGACTCCAGGCATCTCTGGCTGGTGGTATCTGCCTATAATCATCCCTTTAAGGATACAGGGAGTCAGCAATGGACTTCTGGACCCCAAGAGGGGGACAAAAACAGCGGAAAACTGGCAAGTGGTTGTGTGTGTTCAGTTGACCTAATCCTGCCGGCAGCCATAAGTACAAGCAGCAGTGAGACTGCAAACCAGAAAGGCCTTACCTGTGAACTGTTTCAGTGTTTTTGGACTTGGCACTCAGTTGAACTGCCTTGGGCAGGGCTTGAGCAGGAGTGCAGAGAACTTTGGGCATTGTCTAGGGCTCCAGACTGAGCCTCTGAGCCAGACGGAGCTAATAGTGTTTGGCTGTGGGTTGCAGGAAGACATTGTGAGAGAACTGCCCCGGCAAGCTCTGCCTTCAGGGTAGCAGAGCAAGGATCGGGTGGGAGCTAGTAATGTCGTGACTGAGCAGCCTAAAGGCAGGGACTGAGGTGCCTTACATCCTTAACCCTCAGGGGCAGAGTGAGACCAGTTTTGGCACACTGGAGCCTCGGGCTGTTGCCCTGGGTAGAGTGCCATGGTGTCACAGCTCATAGCAACCTCAAACTCCTGGGCTTGGTGCTTCCCAGACCTCCATGAGAGCTGCGCCGTGACCCCCACCCAGAGACCCACTCCTGCCAGCCCTCCACATGCCCTGACCAGGAACTGCAGGAGCCACGCAACCCTGCGTCCTCCCTTCTGTACCTCCCTCCTGTACCACCAGCCCGCTCATCTGGCCAGGGACTCTGGTAGCTACGTGCCCTCCAGTGCCCTCCCTGCCTCTGTGCAGAGCCCTTCTCCTGGCCAGAGACTGCTGAAACCTTGGGCTCTCTGTGCCAAAGTCACTGGGCGCCAGGCACTCCCAGAACCGTGCACACCACCTCCTGCCCTGTTGCTGGATCTGGGTGTGTCACACGCCAGAGCTACTTCCACAACCAGAACTCCCTGCCTGGGGAAGCCCCAGAGGAACTACACAGGGTCACTCCCTACAAAGATCCAACAACAATAGAGTGATCCTGCTGGGGTCTAATCTTGGAGAGACACCTCCCCAACTCTGAGGACGGCCAGAGGCAACGGTGAAAAACAATCATGAGGTGAAATCAACAGAAAAACTCTGGCAATATGAATAATCAGAGTAGATCAACTCC
>CAUYPK010035216.1:0-34846 GCA_963574355.1 Loris lydekkerianus | reverse complement strand
CAGGATTTATAAACATTTATTTACAAGACTTTACTGCCTTAAATGGGGTTTTCACTTAATTAAATGTGCCGTTAAATATTGTGGGTTAAATAGTTCAGTGGAATACAGTTCAGTTCAGCCGCCTACCTCTTCAGCTCAGCCAGGACTTGTGGACTGAGCTGAAGCATCGCCCCCTCAAGCAGAGGGCAGAAGACGACTGGAGATTATGTGCATTTGATTAGGTGCACGCGCACCGAATCAAATAACCTGTATGACCCGAGTATAAGCTGAGTTCGGGTTTTTCGGCACAAATTTTCAGCACAAAAACTCGGCTTATACTCGAGTATATATGGTAATTGTCTTTCTTGTACTTAGGTCTTTGAAAATTATTATTTCCATATTACAGTGAGAGAGCAGAATATGGAATTCTAAATAACTTTCAACTACCTTTGCCAATAGAGAAGAAAGTCATAGAAATTTTCAAATTAAGTGAATGATCCAGTAATTTTCTGTCTTTAAGGTGGAATTTTATATATATGTATATAACTTGTATATAAAATACACACATGGATAGTGTATAATGTGCACATTTAGGTACACACTACATTTTACTTCTCAGAAGTCTTTATGGCTAGTACTGTTTACTGTATTTTCTATATGCTTTGGGGGTTTATGAAGATATTGTATTGAAAGCAGTAATTACTTGCTTGGTGGCTACTCTGTTGCAGGTTATTATGCAAGATGCTGACTATGTTAAGATAAAAATCCTTGTCCTCAATTATGTCACAGTTTAGTGGAAGAAGAGTGATGTAATAACACGTTAATTATATATGGATTATATTTTCAAACAATTTTAGCATTGGGAATTTTGCCAAAACTAAAAGTGGCAGAGAAGGAACTCTTTGAAAATCAGTGAAAGGTGAGAAGAGTAAAAGACTTGGAGAATATGCTCACTACACTGTGATCCATTTCCTGACCAGGAAGATAGGAGTAATCTGGTTGGTAATATTTATGGAATGTCATCTGATTCACGTGAAAGCCAAGGAAGTCAGGGGAATGATAGGAAATAGAATAGGCAACCAAAGAAGAAAAAGAGCTTGAAGAAGGCAAGGTTGATGATAAACCAGGAAGTCAGGATTAGAAACTGGAGGGCACAGGCAAAAATTGACAATGTGTGACAGCGCCGTAAACTACATATAATGACATCAGTGATGAAGAAGAGAGCCATTGAGTTTTAAAGCCTCTTAGAAGGTCTCCCAGTTTCAAGGATTGAAGGGAGAACAGCCAATTCAAGGATCGTACTTTGGCATACTAAATAAAGTACGTGAGACCGAGTAAGTATGTGTTTGCTGGGAGAATCCTTCCCAACACTTCTCTAGCCTTTGACAAAGTTTTTATTACACACTTAATTACCTTAGGCTGTAATAACATTTTAACAAATGTAGTTGCTTCCTGCTTCTTATGTGCTGCAAACTTAAAAGTTAGTTTATGATGTAAAAATTGGAGAAAAACATAAATCACCTCTGCAGAGTTGAAATAAGTTGAGGGAGAAGGTAAAATACATTACACATTGGGAAAGCTGGGGAAAGGAAGGGGATGGAGTAAGCAGTGGATAGGTAGGTAAGTGTAGTATTCCTTCCTGTTTTAAATGTGGTCAGTGTGATAAACCATCACAGCTAATTTCCAGTAATAGTCTATTACACACGTGTACATTTTTACCCCTTTTTCTGTAGTGAACAGTTCTGATTCCTTGAATTTCTTCTTGCAGCTCATGTTTTTTGGCTAGACCTGTGGTCATTCTCATGAGACTTCACTGCACATTTTTTCAACTGTCTTCCTCAACCCTAATGTGTAACACCTCAACATGGACCTGCTACTTTAGCTAAGACATGACCAGCAATGAAGAGTAGTAAGGTAGGATTACATTACTCTTCTTAGTAAATAACTAAAACACTTTTTGTTGTTGTGTCTTTTCTTTTTTTTTTTGAGAATATTATGGAAGTATGCATGTTGTTGTTACATAGTTTGCTATTGTATATTTTAGTCAAAGTTATAAGTGTTCTCTTCACCCAGAAAGTATGCAGTGAACCCAGCAGGTGTGAATGTACCCATCCCCTCCTCCCACCTACTTGAATCCTGTTGAGTTTTGCTTCCATATATGTTCATAAATGTTGATTACTTGTTGCAATTTGGTACTGAGTACATGTGGTGTTTTTTTTCCCCCCATTTTTGTAGAACTTCACTTAGGAGAATGGTCTCTTCTATTCTAGAAGATAGTAGGTCACCATTTTTTTTTAATGCTGTATAGTATTCCTTGGTATACATAGACCACATTTTGTTAATCCATTCATACGGGCATGTGGATTGTTTCTACATCTTTGCTATTGTAAACTGTGCTGCTATAAACATTCGAGTGCAAGTATCTGTATGATAAAATGACTTATTTTCCTTTGGGTAAATAGCTAGTAGTGGGATTGCTGGATCAAATGTTATGTTTACTTTTAGTTCTTTGAGGTATCTACATATTGCTTTCCATAGAGGTTATATTAGTTTGCAGTCTGGCCAAGAGGGTAAAAGCGTTCCTTTCTGCATCCTTGCCAACATCTGTTGCTTTGGAACTTTTTTTTTTTTTTTAGAGTGCCATGGCATCACACCTCACTGTAACCTCCAACTCCTAGGCTTAGGTGATTCTCTTGCCTCAGCCTCCTGAGTATCTGGGACTACAGGCACCTACCACAATGCTCGGCTATTTTTTGTTGCAGTTTTGTTGTCAGGTTTGAACCCGCCACCCTTGGTATATGGGGCCAGCGCCTACCCACTGAGCCACAGGTGCTGCCCTTGCTTTGGAAGTTTTTGATAAGTGCCATTCTCACTGGAGTTTAAGTGATAATCTCATTGTGGTTTTGATTTGCATTTTGCAAATGATTAGAGACACTGAATCTTTTTTCATGTGCTTGTTGGCCATTAGGCTATCTTCATTTGCAAGGTATTCTTATTGTTTTTTGATTACTTTTTTGTGGGATTGTTTGATCCTTTTTTATTGTCTGGCTTGAGTTCTTTGTAGATTTTGGTTATTAGCTTTTTATATCAGATGTATAGCATGCAAATATTTTCTTTTATCTGTAGGTTGCCTATTTGCTCCATTGATTGTGTTCTTGGCTGTGCAAAAGCTTTTTAGTTTGATCAGATCTCATTTGTTTATTTTTATTGTTGCTGTGATTGCTTTTAGGGTCTTTTCAAAATTTTTTGCCTAGGCAGATGTCTATTATGGATTTTCCAACACTTTCTTCTACAATTCTTATAGTTTCCTGCCTTAGGTTTATGTCTGTTATCCATTGTGCTGGTCTTGTTTCAGTCTTTATACATGGCTATCTGGTTTTCCCAGCAACATTTATTGAATTCTTTTCCTCAGTGTATGTTTTTGTCTGTTTTGTCAAAAAGCAGTTTAGAATTCTTGAAGATTCTTTTCCTCAGTGTATATTTTTATCTGTTTTGTTAAAAATCAAATGGGACTATGAGCATGGTTTCACTTCATATATGGATTTGCAGTTCTTATCTGTCTCTGTTTTTATGCACATACTGTCGCAGCCCCTATGGCCCTGGTCTCGATCACCACAGAAAGGAATCAGGTGTGATGTGGATTAGAAGTACAAGCTTGCAGGAGGCAGGCTAACCTTGATTGTGGGCTAACCTCGATTGTGGGCTAACCTTGATTGTGGGGTAGCCCCGAGCAACCTCTGCAGAAGAGACTTTTATTGAGAAAGTACAAGACAGGTTAGGGGAATATTAGACAATGACTGCATAGATTGCCGTGGGCTCCAGGCTCTTTCTCCACAATGAACACCAACGAATTGCCCGAGGGTCCGCCCCCCACCCGCAAATCATCTTGCTCAGAGGTTGTCTGGCTCTTGGTGTCCTCTACAACATTCGATGCTGTTTTGATTACTATAGCCCTGTAGTATAGCTTGAAGTCTGGTAAATTGATGCTTCAGATTTGGTCTTACAATATGAGGTCCCATTGGCTATTTGTGGTCTTTCCTGTACTTGCAAAGTGTAAAACTAGATCTGTGAAAAATGACTTTGTTATTGCATTGGGAATTGCATTAACTCTGTAAATCACTTTGGGTTGTATAGCCATTTTAACAATATTGATTCCACTTACCCATGAACATGATATGTTTTCCATCTGTTTATGTCCTTTGCAATTTCTTTCCTAAGTGTTTGGTAATTCTCCCTGTTGAGCTCATTTGCCTCTGTGCTTTAGCTAGGACTTCCAGCATTATGTTGAATAGAAACGGTGATAGTGAGCAACCTTGTCTGGTTCCAGTTCGAAGTGGGAATGTTTTCAGTTTTTCCCCATTCAGTATGATGTTGGCTGGGGGTTTGTTATAGATGGTTTTTATCATTTTGAGGTATGTCCTCTCTATGTCTATTTTTCTAAGTGTTCTTATCAAAAACAGTGCTGAATTTTATCAAATGCTTTTTCTGCACTTATTGAGAAAGTCATATATGGTTCTTGTTTTTGTTTTTATGCATATTTATGTGATAAGTTACATTTATAGATTTGTGTATGTTGAACTAACCTTGTATTACTGGGATGAAGCCTACTTGGGTGACATTTTTGATGTGCAGCTGGATTCTGTTTGCTATAATTGTATTGAGAATTTTTGCATCTATATTCATCAGAGATATTGGTCTGTAGTTTTCTATTTATTTATTTATTTATTAATTTTTTTTTTGGTGACAGAGTCTCACTATGTCACCCTTGGTAGAGTGCCATGGTGTCACACTGATCACAGCAACCTCAAACTCTTGGTCTTAAGTAATTCTCTTGCCTTAGCCTCCCGAGTCACTGGGACTGTAGGCGCCCACCACAATGACTGGCTATTTTTGTTGTTGCTGGTGTGGTTGTTTAGCAGGCCCAGGCCAGGCTCGAACCCGCCAGCCTAGGTGTATGTGGTTGGCACCCTACTCACTGAGCTAGGGGCACTGAGTCTGTCGTTTTCTTTTGTTATTGCATCCTTTCCTGGCTTTGGTAAGAGGGCCGTATTTTCTTCACTGAGTGAGTTGGAGAGTGTTCCCTTCCTTGTTAATGTTACGGAATAATTTCTGCTTTGTAGGTTCTTCTTTGTATGTTTGGTAAAATTTGGGTGTGAAACCATTTCCAATTTTATTGGAAATATTTTTATTGTTGCTTTAGTTTCATTGTTTGATATTGGTCTGTTCAGGAGTTCTGTTTCCTCCTGGTTGAGTCTAGGGGGGTAGTGTGTTTCTAAAAATTTATCCATTTCTTTCACATTTGCAGAGCACAGAGATTTTTGTAGTAATTGGTGATGATGCTTTGTATTTCTTTGGTAGCAGATGTTTCTAGTGTCCTGTCGATTATTCTGCTATCTGTGCAGCCTACTATCTTTCATATTTGTGTTATTTTTTGCTTGTCATTTATCCTAATGAATTTTATCTCAATTGTGATGTAACAATTATTTTTTTCAACTAAAACTTAATAATTAACAGAATCCCAATCTATATATCTTCCTTATCCTGTGCGTCCATTAGGCCTGTATTTTCAACTGCCTGGCACCAAACTGAACATATTATATTTTTCTTCTCGAATACATGGACTTAGTTCTGGTTTCTGTATTTCTGTTAATAGCATTATTAGTCTCATTGTCTAAAATAATCATGTAATTATTTAGTATTTCATTCATTCATGTGATGTACATGATATGCTCTGTCAAGTATCATACAATGAGCTACTTCTGAAGAAATAATGATGAATAAGTTCAATGTTCCATTCTTATTCCCATTCTTATATTCTAGGGGGACAGATTATAAGGTAACTTGAGAAAATAATTATGAATTATAATACATTTTTGGAAGGAAAGCAAAAAAAAAGAACCACATGATTTGTTGAGGAGGAGGTGGGAGCTACTTTAGATGGGTTCGTAAAAGACTCCTTTGAGGAGTTGATACTCAATGTCAGACATGTTATATGAGAAGGAGCTATTTAAAGAGTTACATGTGTATGGTTTGTTTTGATAAGGAATGCATTCTCTTTAAAAGGAATAGTGGGTGCCAAGACACTGAATGAAGAAAAAGCTTGGTGAATTTGAGGGATTAAAAAATTCCATTGTGGCTGACATAATGAAAGAGGCAGAGATGGGTAGGAAGAGGTTATAGAAGTATTCAGGACTATGAAGGTTTTGGCAAGAAATCTGCATTTTATTTTAAATGGTATCATTTTAATTGCTCTGTGTGGAATGGGCTGGTGAGGTGAATATAAAATCTGCCCTTTAGGAGCTGAAGTGAGATAGTGGTGGCTTGAATGAAGGTGCTAGTAACAAGGGAGGAGATAGATGAATCTGAGATGCAATTTTTGAGTCATGGGACTTGTGGACTATTTGGGTGTAGAAAAGAGAATGAGGATACTCAAGGATGACTTCAAGAGTTTTGGTTTTTGAGCAACTGGTTGCACGCTGGTATCATGTAGATTTTTTCTTTTCTTTTCTTTTCTTTTTTTTTTTTTTGAGACAGAGTCTCATTATGTTGCCCTCAGTAGAGTGCTGTGGTGTCACAGCTCACAGCAACCTCAAACTCTTGGGCTTACAATTCTCTTGCCTCAGTCTCCCAAGTAGCTGGGACTACAGGTGTCTGCCACAATGCCTGGCTATTTTTGTTGTTGTTGTTGTTGTTGCAGTTGTTTAGTTGTCCTGGGCCAGGTTCGAACCTGCCACCCTTGGTATATGTGGCTGGCGCTGTAACCACTGTGCTACGGATGCTGAGCCGGTGTCATGTAGTTTTAAAAAACTATCTTCCCCTTTTCTGAAGGATTGGTTATTTTAATAAAAAGCAGTTCATTATAATGCTAGAAATAACAGTGCTGAAGTAAAGCATCTGGCAAATTTATAGTTTGTATTACTTAATACTTTGTTTTGCTTTTTTTCCCCTAAAATTTAATTTTGTGTAACTTTTAATTGTTTAGTTTCATGTGAGTTTAGGGTCTTTCCAAGAATGAAAATAATTGGTTTATACTGTTATACAGCATTTTAAGCCTCTTCTCTCTTGCTTTCTTTCAAAAGAGGTGAATTTTAAAAATATTTTCAGCCAGTCTGAAATCATCCCAGACTGATTTTGTTTCGTTTTTTGAGACAGAGTCTCATCATGTAGCCCTGGGTAGAATCTCACAGCAATCTTCAACTCTTGGGCTTAAGCGATTCTCTTGCCTCAGTCTCCCAAATAGTTGGGGCTACAGGCACCTGCCACAACACCAGGCTATTTTTTTGGGTGCAGTTGTCATTGTTGTTTGGCATGCCTGGTCTGGGTTCAAACCTGCCAGCTCTGGTATATGTGGCTGGTGCCCTAGCCACTGAGCTACAGGTGCCGAGCCCATCCCAGGCTGTTAAGCCAATGTTCGGGTATGTAATTTTATTGTTATTTTATTTTGGAGGTTTTCAAGGATCCTATCATGAAATATATATCATACTAAGCTCACTTGAAAGTGTCTAGCTTGTCTAAACTTGTAGCAGTTTCATTTACTATCTTTTAGGTTCTGTGCATCATCAGAGCATCAGCCTCTTAGGGTTGATATTTTAGGTGCAAAATGAAATGGAGCAGATAATAAAATCTTTCTAACTCTGTGGTATTTCTTCTAAATTAACCAGTAGTCCTATATTTCTTTTGTTTTTTCTCTGAAGAAATTTTAAGATGTTTTCTCAAAGGAGTGGAGTTAATATTTGTTCTCTAAATGAGAGGCATTTGAGTAGTTATTTTAAATCATTTATTTTATTTTATGCTTACAGTAGTCCTGTGAGTTTTCTACTGTGCATATGAGTATCTTTTGAGTTGTAGAGCTGAGAGGTAGCCATAGAATAATGGAATTTTATAGCTGGAGAGCACCTTGGAGATATATCCTACTTCCTTGAACTTCAGCTGGTCCATAGAGAAGTTCTGTGACCTGCCCAAAGTTATTTAGCATGTTTTTATGATTGCTGAGATCAGTGCTACTTTTACTCTTCATGTTTTGTTCAAGCAGGCCTTCTCTCATGCGTTCCATCTTCCTGTCCTTTCAACTTTTCATTTTGAAAATGTTCAGTGTTGCTGAAAAATTGGAAATAAAGGACAGAGAACACCCGTGTTACCTTCCTTATAGATTTACTCTCTCAACATTTTGTCACATTTTCTCTTTCTTTACATATTTATATATTTTTGAAATCATTTGAAACTATATTAGAGATATCATGATAATTTAAAATTTTAGCCTGCAGATCTTAAGAACATGGATAATTGCCACATACTCCTATTAACAATATTTTGGTTCTAATTTATTTAGACGGAGTCTCACTCTGTTGTTCTAGGCTAGAGTGCCATGGTATCAGCTTCGCTCACAGCAAACTCAGACTCCTGGGTTTAGGTGACTCTCCTGACTCAGCCTCCCGAGTAGCTGGGACTACAGGTGCCCACCATAACACCCAGCTAATTTTTTTTTTCTACTTTTAAAACGGGTTCTTGCTCTTGCTCAGGCTAGTTTCACAAATTAGCTGTGTGTCGTGGTGGGCATAACGCTGGGCTGTTTTTAGAGATGGAGTCTCACTTCTTGCTCAGGCTTGTCTCTAACCCCCTAAGCTCAAGTGGTTCTCCACCTTAGCCTCCCAGAGTGTTAGGATTACAGGCATGAGCCCCTGTGCCAGGAAATGTGCATCATTCTTGAAAATAACTACTCACAGGGGAGAAAAATGGGGGTTCAGTAAGTTCTCACTTAACAGGTTCCGTGTTCTTCATGGGTGAAGGACTCAATAATAATTTGTACTTTACCAAGGCAAACAAGGTAGCACAATTTTATGTACCCTCATATTAATCTGAAATAAAACAAAAAGTAGTCGCTCATAAATGCAGTTGCTTTCAAAAAGCCATCGATGACATGAATAAAGTATGATTGTGAAGGCAGGGACATTTGTCTCTGGGAAGATAGGACCTGTAAAATTTCAGTAAAGAGACATGATCAAATTTTTCTTTAAGTTGAATGTCAGATTGCAGCTGTATGCATTCCATTTGAAAATTGGCAGGTGATATATTTATATAGACTGCAAACAGAGTTGCAAATGTGCCAAAATGTTTATTATTTTCCTGGAAATCTTGAAATCTGGTTTCAAATTCTTGTATGAAATCGAAAAGCAAGGTTTCGTGTTTTTTGTTGCTCACAGGACTGTTTAGCCAGCATGTTGCAATGCATAAAATTGTTTGCCTTAATTTGAGCTTGCCTCAATTTCAGTTTCATTTGGAATGACTGTTAACAATTTGAAACATTGGTTTTGATAAGTTGGTTTTCACCTTGAAGATCCATGTTTAAACTCATTTAAATGAGCAGATGAATCCACTAAAAATTCTAAATTTGTAAACCAGTTTTTATTATCAAATTCTGAGACAAATTTGGGTTTTGGTACCATAAATGACAATATGTCTCAAATCATAAAATCTTTTTAACATTTCGCCCAGACTTAACCATCTTACTTCTGAAAAGTAAATGGTGTCACCATAGTCAGCATTAGTAGTTTTAGGGAATTCCTAGAATTGGTGATGATTCAATCCTTTGGCCCCCTCTGAAATTCACCGTCTTGATGGTGATTTGCATGACATTATCTATTTTTAAAGGCTTTGCGTATAAATTTTCTTGATGTGCTATGCAATGTTGGTTCATCAAAGGTGAGTTTTGGGCAGCAATTGCAGTGTCATCTATTAATTTTACAAGTCCCTCTCTTTTACATACCATCGCTGGAGCACCATCAGTAACTATACCTGGTATGTTGACAATGGAGACAGAAAATTGCTTTAAAATATTTTTTACTGCTTCATATAAATTTCTTGATTTAGTTGTATCTTTTATGGCACTAAAGAAGCCATTTCTTCAGTGACATTATATTCATCATTAATATGTATACCTCTAATAAAAAATGGCAAGTACCTGTATTTATAGCATCAGGGCTGTCATGCATCACCAAAGCATAAAATTTTAAATTAGCAGTTTTATTTTCCAAATTTCTTTTGGTAGATTGTCTGAGTTCTTCGATTTGCCTGGCTATAGTCTGATGTGACAAACTGATTTTAGAAATATCCCCCCCTTTTTAGGACAAATTAATTTTATCTGCCATGTTTTCTATACATTGCTTAATAAATTCACCATCAGGAAATGGCTTTGATTTTTTTTACTATTAATTATGTTACCATATAACTAGCTTTTACAACAGACTCTTCCTGAGTTGTAACTTTTAAAAACATTTTTTGTTGAGGAGATAGGCTTTTTTCAGTTCCACTATTTTGTACTTATGGCAGAATCCTTCATACATAGTGCTCGTTGAATTTGGCAGCATGTTTTTATATATAATGCCTTTTCAAATTTACAGTCTCTGAAAACTTGGACAAATTCCCTGCAAATTAACCAGAGTGCCTTATTATTTGCCTTCTCAGAAAAGAAGTCATCTGTCCATTTTTCACTGAACAACCTTCCTTTATTAATAATTTTTCTTTTTGGGGGTTCTGTTTTCTTTTGATACATTATAGAAGCCATGCTGGTATTAAAAAAAATAATAAATAATATATTATATTTACTTTTATTATGAAAATTAATTGAGAGGAAAATAGAAAGCAAGGTTCCACATCTCAGGTGCAGATGCAGGGTGAGGGGAAGGCCGATTGTAAAGCATGGTGAGTGATGTGCGAGGCACCAGCGAGATGTGGAAGCACCTTAATAATCAAGTAAGAATGCTCACCGGACTGCTAAGTAACATTACATGCCTAACTTGCAATGGTGGGTTGAAATGTTATTGATAATCCCTGCCTCACCAAGTCACCAGGAACACATGCAATGTCTGATGGTGTCAATTCGACTGTCTGCGCCAGGAGGACCACACACTGCAGGCTGCACACCTCTAAAACTAAACCCAAACGTACACATGCATACAAATAGCGAGAGCATATGTGTGTTTATTTTACGTGACTTTGTGACATGACATTGCCAACTACAAACTTCATGCTTGAGAATCATGCAATTGAGTTCCACTAAAAAGTCATCAAAAAATCTCCTAATGCTTCCAGTAAGTTTACATGTTGTGTTACGTGGAGTTCATAGCCATCTGGGCTACATGCAGCCTGCAGGCCTTGGGTTGGACACCCCTGTTGTACATGATCCACTGGCAGAGTCAGCAGTTGAAGTTTAAGGAGTTCCTTCCTTATCCGGGACTGCCTATACCTACCTTCCTCCCAGTAAGTTGGTAATATCTAGGAATGTCCTGTGTATGTAGTAGCTGTGGACATTATAAAGTGGTAGCAGTCTAAGCCTTTGCCTTTGAAAAATGCACAGTTTCAAGTGGGAAATAGATTAAAATGCCAATGATACATATAAGCAAGTCAGTAGAGACAGAGAGCTAGGCAAAACACCAACAGCAAAGTTGAAGTGCCATCTCTGGTTTCTGGGTAGAATTGTCACTCACTGAGTGTTCTTTTTCTTCCTTCCTTTCTTGCCATTGAGTTTCATAGATTTTGTTGGTTTTCTTTAAGAATTACATGGTATTTAGGAACTAGTGTCACTTTAGGGGAGGAGATAGGAGATGAATTTTATGTAGCATTTTTAAGGAGGGGAGAATTGTATTTTGGTTGAGAGGAAAGGAAAAAAAAATTCAGTGATGAAGGAACTATTCTAGATGGTTTAGGGAGGTCTTTGAAGGTTTTTCCTTCTTCTGCTCCAGCCAGGATTAGGATATACTTCTCATGTGTTCCTAGCGCATTCCACACAGAGATTTCTTGGAGCAGTTATTGTTGTGTATTAGAACTGCTTCTTCTGTAAAAAGTTCACAGAGGCTGGGATTAGCACTTTTTTTATTTGAGTATTCGAGCAGCACTCAGTACCTGGCATACTATGGATATTTAATACATGCTTATTGGGTGAATAAATGAATGAACAAAAGTCCCTTACTAAGGTGCAGAGCAAACAGAGATTCCTTTCTTGGGAAACTACAATAATGGTTGGACCCATGATTAGACTTATTCTTTGCTGAGATGCTCAATTAGAGCTAGAAGTGGTTGAGGAGCCTCGGATAAGGAATGGGGATGAAATTGTTTCAGTGAAAGCCAAAAGCATTCTACAAGAGGGGTCAAGATTATCTGTTATGGCAGTGTTTTTCAACCTTTTTATCTCAGAGCACATGTGAACCTATAGTTAAACTTCCACGGCACACTTAAATTACCTGATCAAAAAAAATAATAATAATAATAAAAGAGAATAGACTTACTATGTGTTAAACTTCTTTTGAAAATAATTAAGTTATTGGCACAGTACACAAGTGGGAGATTTCTTTTATAGAAATGGGTATTATAATGTAAGAACATGCCATTTTTTGAATAAAAATTAATATATTTGAAGGAGAAAAATTTTTAATGTAAACACTTATTAAATAGAAGTCAATTTTACATTTTTAGAGCAGTGAAAATTCTAATGTTATCCAGGGTTTCTTTGTAACATTCTTTTTTTTTTTTTTTTTTTTTTTGAGACAGAGTCTCTGTTGACCTGGGTAGAGTGCTATGGTGTCATAGCTCACAGCAACCTCATACACTCTGGGGCTCAAGTGATCCTTTTGTCTCAGCCTTCCAAGTAGCAGGGACTACAGGAACCTACCACAGTGGATGGCTAGTTTTTCTATTTTTAGTAGAGTCAGGGTCTGGCTCTAGCTCAGGCTTGTCTTGGACTTCTGAGCTCAAGCAATCTACCTGTCTCTGTATCCCACAATGGTAGGGGATTACAGGTGTCAGCCACTGTGCCCAGCCTGACATTATTTAGTGGAATTATCCCACCTATGGAAAAGCCAAGAGAATATTATAATGGGTCTCCCAAAACCCAGGTTCAGTAATTCTGTTAGTCTGATTTTATCTAAAAGACTGGCCCTTTTAACGCATTTTAGAATAAAGTTATTTTGAAAAATACTCAAACTTCTTAAAAATTTGTCTTATTTATTTGTGTCTATATGTATATATGTAAGTTTAAGGGGTACTAGTGCAGTTTTGTTACATGGATGTGTATAGTGGTGAAGTGTGGGCATTTAGTATGAGTATTGCCCAAGTAGTATACACTGTACCCATTAATTTTTTACTCTCACTCTCCTCCTTCTGAGTTGCCAGTGACTATTATGTCACACTCCATGTCCCTGTGTACAGCTCCCACTTATAAGTGAGAATGTGTAGTGTTTGACTTTGAGTCGTTTCACTTAAGATAATGGTTTCTAGATCTATCTGTGTTCTGCAAAGACATGATTTCTTTATACTTAATGGCTGAACAATATTCCACTTCACCAGTGATGTCTCTCAGTGTGGGACAGGCTGGCTAGACTAGGCTGCAGTTGGTTATTTTCATTCCTTCAGGTTAGTTAGGCCCTAATCAAATGTCAACTGGTTAGTCTCTATTCAAATATTTCTCTTGAGGGGAGACCTTATTAAGATCAGAAGGCTCTGTTTCTCCTCCTGTCAGAAATATGAGGGTATTTTTCTCCAGGTTTCACTGTGAGAATCAGATTGAGTTCCTGGAGGTAAAACTTAAATTTCTTACATGCCCATCAGAAACCGGAAGGTGCAGCTTGTGTTTTCATTCTGTTCACATGTGCTTTCACACAGCAAAAGATTCTGCTTTTGAGGAGAGACATTTTATCCACTTCCTTTTTTGGTTGTGGTTTTGTCCTCGACTCTACTTTTCTGTTAACATTCAGTCTGTTAGTTTCGTCTATCACCTTCAAGCAATTCACTCTTAAATTTGAATTTTTAGCCTTACTTTGTAGCATAAGTTTAAGGGGTACATTCCATTTTACCTAACGGTTTATTTCCAGGAGAAATGAATGTATCTTCCTTAAAGTAGCTCTATAGATATATTCTCATTCTTCCATTTCTCTTGATATTGTCACTGTTCTTTCTTCCTGCAGCCTTAAAGTTTTCATTGGATTGCCTCTATTTTGTTCCCTAAATCCATTCCCTAGGTCAAGAATCTTCCATGTTAGTTCTCACATACACTGTCAATTCTTGGTCCTCGTTTCTCAAGTTATATTGCTATAGTCGCTGCTTGTCTCCTTTTTTGTCTCATTTAATCTTTTTTTCTCTCTTTAAGCTGTATATCCAGCTGTCAGCTCAAAATCTATCTGTATCTATTTTTTTTTATTGAACTATAATATACATACAGAGAGGTGTATGAATCATAGTTGATGAATTGTCACAAATCAAACATACTTATACAGCTAGCAATAGCAAATATAATCTTTTAAAATTATCACATTCATGACCTTGGTTTTCTGAATTAATTAAAAACTAATTAATTCAAAGAATTTGAGCTTTATTAGTTTCCTGAGCAGAGGAATAGTGGGAGATAAAGTGGTATGCCATCTCTTACTATTTGCTACCAATAGCTTTATTTTGGACACATTTCTTTTTTATTACATCTCATATTCACTTTTTTGGGGAGGGAGGTCCTGTGATGTTCCTACTTCCTGAAATATATTTCCCCTTTTATAATCTAAATCATGATCGTGAAGCTGGTCCTGACTCACATCTTGCCATTTCTAAGAAGTTTTCTGGGCAATTCCAGCTTTCATTAATTTTATCTTTTTCTATTCAAAAATTCTTTAATTTATTTTTTGGATACGTAGTATCAATATAGTCACTTACAAGAAAATTCAAACGTATGGTATAAAAAGGTATGTACAGTGACAAGTCTGCCTCTCCTGTGTTCCAGCCACTAAGTATTTTTCTGTCACAGAAGTATTTTATGTATTTAGAATGAGTATTATTCTTCCTCCTTTTAATACAAAGTTAACATACTCATTTCTGCATCTTACTTTATTCAATTAATGATAGTTCCATATCAATACAAAGAAAACTCTTAATTTTTGTTAGGACTGAGTGATATTCCACTAAATGAAGGAATATGCCACGAATAGGTTTACCATATAGGATTGTGAAAGTTGGGCAGTGAACAGATTCACATAGAATATAGTTTGGGCAGCACCCATGAGAATTATTCAGCTGCAATAAAATCCACCAATCTTACTTAGTTTTTTTTTGTTGGATATTTCAGAAATTTCCAGTTTTTTTTTTTCCCTTTGCTGTTGCAAATATTACTGCAATGAATATTTTATATATATGTAACTTGATATGTATGGAAAAATTATCTGTGGTGTATCATTTTCTTAATTCCTAAAGTATTTATTATACATAGTATCTGCCAGTTTAACACTTAGACTTACTCTTAATTTATTGTTAAGTTGTTTACCAAATTTTTTTATTCCACGAAGAGGTGTTCCATATATTAAGTTATTTTTTATATACCTTGACCTAGAATATTAGTGTACATAAGTAAGTCCTTAAGACAAGCTGTAATGTCCCTTAGAAACTGTCAGATTCTGTTTCCCTTTTTGTTCTTCAGCACTTTTCTCAATCATTTTGAAATTACTGATAATAGAAGAAAAAATTGTTGTCAGGATACACTTAGAAGCAGAAATGATATTTATTTTAAGCTACAGAATAATTTGAACCACAATATCAGATGCAGTTTTTTTTTTTTTTTTTTTATTTAGGAGAGTAAAATATTTTACCTTTCTTTGGTATCAAAAATGTTTCTTACTGTTCTCTTGAAAATGTTCAATGAGATAGAGTGTTTCTCCACCAAGGCTTAGTAAAGCTGCAGGTAAAATAACAGGAAGATAGTTGTAGTAAATTTTTGTGTCTCACAAAAGGTATGGTATACTAATTTTTTTTAAAGCTACTTCATGCAAGATGAAAAAAACCCTGGAATTATCCTATTTGATGTTAAGTTTCATTTATTGTCTTGGTTTCTACTTTGGAAACTTTGATCAAGTGGAGTATTTTCATTATTTTTCTCCCTAATTATTTGATAGTCTGTAAAACTGGACAGCTTTCAATTGGGGAAAAATAGAATTTTTTTTTTTCTGTACTTGGTAAACCCTCATTTTACCATGTCTTCAGATGAGATCACTGAAGTTAGGGAAAAACCTCTTGTGTTTCTACTTGGCTCAGATGATATTAGTTGAATTAATAAATAATAGAACTCTGGTATGGCTGATTTAGACCTGAAAATAAAAGATATATTTCTTCATTTCTTCTAACTATCTATGAAAAATTTATTGCCTGAATTCTAGGAAACTGAAGAGCTAAATAAATTCTACTATCATTTTCAGAATTTATAAGATACAAATAAGACATTTTAGGGAAGTTTATGATAATTGACCTTTAGATGGTAATAAGTTACACTGTAATGGTTTTTACACAACTTTTTGGAGTTATATTCACATGCCAAAGAATTCAGTTGAAACTGTACAATTCAGTACTTTTTAGTATATTCACGGAGTTGTGCAGCTACCGTTACAATCAATTTTAGAACATATCCATGAGCAGTCACTTCTGGACACATTTCTTTAATTTTTCTCCAAATTTTCCAGCTCTGGGCAACCTCTAGTCTACTTTCTATCCCTATAGATTTGCCAATTTTAGACGGTTCATATTTATGGAATCATACAATGTGGTCTTTTGTGTTAGGCTTCTTTCACTCAGTAAAATGTTTTCAAGGTTTATCCATGCTGTAGCCTATATCAATACTTTATTTCTTTCTTTTACCAGATATTCCATTGTATGAATTATTATCCCATTTTATTTATACATTCATCAAGTGACAGTTATTTGAGTTGTTTCCAGCTATTATGAATATGTTGCTTCAAACACTGATGTGCAGAATTTCGTGGAGACATACTTTCATTTCTCTTGGGAATATACATACACCTCGGAGTGAAATTTCTGGGTCATTGACTCTGCTCTGTTTTACCTTTTGAGGAACTGCCAAACTTTTCCACAGTGCCTGTACCACTTTATATTTCAACTAGCAGGAGATGAGGGGTTCCAGTATCTCCGCAATCTCTGCAACAATTGTTATTTATCTTTTTTGATTATAGACTTCCTACTGGCGCAAAGTAGTATCCCATTGTAGCTTTGCTACATGGCCAATGATATTGATCATCTTTTCATATGTTTATTGGACATTTATATATCTTCTTTGGAGAAATGTCTATTCAGATACTTTACCTATTTTTAATTGGTTTGTCTTTTAATATTGAGTTTTAAGAATTCTTTGTATATTCTGTTTATCAGATGTATGATTTTCTGTATTGGGTACTTTTTCATGTTCATAATGATATCTTTGGAAACACAGAAGTTTGTAATTTTGACAAAATCCAATTTATGTATTTTTGCATTGTCACTTATGCCTTTGTTATTGTATCTGAGAAACTATTATCTAAGCCAAGGTTACAAGGATTTGCTCCTGTGTTTTCTTCTTCTGAGAACTACTTTATAATTTTAGCTCTGTTTTTTAGGTCTACTGTCCATTTACAGTTAATGCTTTGTGTATGGTCTGAAGAAGGCATCATGCTTCATTCTTTTGCATGTCCAAATCTAGTTGTCTTTGGACTAGCTGTTGATATACTTATTTTCCTTTTAAAATGTCTTTTTCCTATTTTTTAATATTTCAGAATATTTGGGGGTATATATGTTTTGTTTACATACTTACAGATTGAGGCTAAGTTATAAGCGTGTCCTCCACCTAGATACTGTGCATTGTATCCATTGTGAATTTACCCATTCCCTCCTGTTTCCTCCTCCCAGCTTGATTTTCATTGAGATTTACTTCCATATATGCACTTAAGTGTTGATCCCAACTTGGTATTGACTATATGTGTTTGTTTCTCCATTCTTGTGATGTTTCACTTAGAAGAATGGTTTCCAGTTCCATCTAGGTTATCACAAAAGATAATAGATTGCCATTTTTTTTTAGTGGCTGAGTAAAACTCCATAGAATGGGTAAACCACATTTTATTAATCCATTCATGTACTGGTGTGCAGTTGGGTTGTTTCCACATCTTTGCTATTCTGAATTGTGCTGCTATTAACATTGAAGTGCAGGTGTCCTTTTAGAAAGTGACCCTTTTTCCTTTGGGTATATACCCAGCATTGGGATTGATGGATAAAGTGGCAGGTCTACTTTAAGTTCTTTTAAGTTCTCTTGATACAGTTTTCCATAGAGGTTGCACTAGTCTGCAGTCCCACCAACTGAGTACCAGAGTTGTTCCTTTCTTTCTGTACCTATGTCAGCATCTTCTGTTTTGGGACTTTTTAATAGGAACAATTCTCTTTGGAGTTAGATGATATCTTATTGTGGTTTTGGTTTGCATTTCCCTAATGATTAGAGATGTTGAGCATTTTTCATGAAATTTTTTGCCATTAGTATATCTTCATTTGAAAAGTTTCTGTTCATGTCTTTTGCCTAGTTTTAATGGGGTTGTTTGGCTGTTTCTTGTTGATTTGCTTGAGTTTTTTGTAGCTTCTGGTCATCAGTCCTTTATCAGATGTGTATCATGTGAATATTTTCTCCCATTCCATGAATTGGTTATTGCTCTTTTGATTGTGTCCTTGGCTGTGCAGAAGTTTATTAATTTGATCAGGTCCCATTTTTTAATTTTTGTTATTGTTGTGATTGCTTTTGGGGTCTTCATAAATTCTTCACTTAGACCAATATCTGTAAGAGTTTTTCCAAAAAGAAAGTATTTTTCCAACATTTTCTTTTTGGCCTCCCTCTCTCCCTCCCTTCCCTTCTACTCTCCCTTCTACCCTCCCTTCCTTCCTCCTTCCCTTCCTCTCTCCCTCTCTCAGTTCTAATTCTTTTTTTAAAATTTCAGATTAATATTAGGGTACAAATAATTAGGTTACAATGTTTGTATTTGTTAGGTAAAGTACCAGTTGTTGTTGGCTCCTGCTAAGGAGTTGTGCCATATACCCTTACATTGTGCCCATTAGGTGGGAACACGTCAATACCTCTCCTTCCTCCCCCATCCCCCCCAACTTGAATTGAATTGAGTTTTTCTTTTGTGTGGGCATGAATTAGTTTGTCCACTGGCTTCATATTAGTGTTGAGTATATTGGATACTTGCTTTTCCATTCTTGTGATATTTTATCAAGAAGAATGTGTTTCAACTCCATCCAGGTTAATACAAAAGATGGAAAGTCTCTATCTTTTTTATGGCTGAATCGTATTCCATGGTGTACATATACTACAGTTTATTAATCTATTCCTGGCTTGAAGGGCATTTAGGTTGTTTCCACATCTTGGCAAATTGAGCTGTGGCAAACAATGTAATGCATGAGTCTTTATGATAAAATGATTTTTTTCTTCTAGGTAGATGCCTGGTAATGGGTTCAAATGGAAGTTCTATTTTTAGTTCTTTGAGGATTCTCTATACTTCTTTCCAAAGAGGCTGTATTAGTTTCAGTCTCACTAACAGTGTAAAAATGTTCTCTTCTCTCCACATTCACACCATCATCTACAGCTTTGAGACTTTGTGATGTGGGCTGTTCTCAGTGGAATTACATGATATCTCAGGGTAGTTTTGATATGCATTTCTTTGATGATTAGAGATGAAGAGCATTTTTTTTATGTGTTCATTAGCCACTCATCTGTATTCTTCAGAGAAGGTTCTGTTCACATCTCTTGCCAAATGATAGATGAGATTGTTTACTCTATGACAAATCCACAGCTAGTATCATACTAAATGGAATAAAAGTGAAAGGTTTTCCACTTAGAATTGGAACCAGACAAGGATGTCCACTATTGCCACTGCTATTCGACATAGTTCTAGAAATTCTAGCCAGTGCAATCAAGCAACAGAAGAATATTAAGGGCATCCAAATGGGGGCAGGGGAGTTCAAACTCTCGCTCTTTGCCCATGATATGATCTTATAGTTAGAAAACCCCAGAGACTCAGCTACAAGACTCTTGGAGGTGATCAAGAGATACAGTAATGTCTCAGGGTATAAAATCAATGTCCACAAATCAGTAGCCTTTGTATACATCAGTAACAGCCAAGTTGAGAAGCAAATCAAGGGCACTATATCCATTATAGACCTTCAAAGAAAATGAAATACCTAGGAATATACCTAAGAAAGGAGGTAAAGTATATCTACAAAGAAATTATGAAACCCTTAGAATAGGAATAGCAGAAGACATTAACAAATGGAAGAACATGCCATGCTCTTGTCTGGGAAGAATCAACATTGTTAATGTCTATACTACCCAAAGCAATCTACAGATTCAATGCAATCTGCATTAAAATACCACATCATACTTTGAAGAAATGGAAAAAATAGTTCTTCATTTTGTATGGAACCAGAAAAAAACCCCGTATACCTAAGGCAATTAAAAGCAAAGCTGAAGCATCACTCTGTCTAACTTTAGGTTATATTACAAGTCCACTGTGATCATTATTAATGCAGCATGGTATTGCCACAAAAATAGACACATAGACATATGGAGCAGAATAGGAAACCGAGAGATGAAACAAGTCTCTGCTTGCCATCTGGATCTTTGATAAACCAAACAAAAGCGTAAATAGGGAAAAGAATGTCTATTCAACAGATGGTACTGGGAGAACTGGATATCCATACATAAAAACTGAAATTGGACCAGCACCTTTTATCACTTACGATTGACTCAAGATGGATAAAAGGTTTCAATCTAAGACATGAAATGATAAAAATCCTAGAAGAAAATTTGGGAAAAACTCTACAGGATGTTGGCCTGGGGAAAGATTTATTTAAGAAGACTTCAGTGGCAATTGCAAAAACAATAAAAGTAAACAAATGAGACTTAATTAAGTTGAAACACTTCACAGTTAAGGACACAAAAATTAAAAAGACAACCTTCAGAATGGGAAAAGATATTTTCATGTTACAGATCTGACAGAGGGCTGATAACTAGAATCTTCTAGGATTTTCATAGTTTACTGTGTTAGGTTTAAGTCTTTTATTCATTGTGAGTTAATTTTTGTGAGTGGTGAGAAGTATAGATCCTGTTTGAGTCTTTTACTCTGGCTATCTAGTTTTCCCAGCATTATTTATTGAATAGAGATTCTTTTCCCCAGTGTATGTTTTTATCTGGTCAAAAGTCAGATGAGACCATGAAGATGATTTTATCCATGAGTTCTTGGTTTTGATTCAAAGATCTAGGTTTCTGTTTTTGTGCCCCATACCATGATGTTTTGGTTATTATAGCCTGAAGTCTGGTGAAATAATGCTTCCCACTTTGTTCTTATTATACAGGTGGCCATAAAATTTTAAATTGTGCACAAACTTTATGGCCCCTGTTTATAGGTTACATTGGCTTTTTTAGGGTCTTTCCTGATTCCATAGGAAGGGTAGAACTCTTGTTTCTGGCTCTTTTCCCATTGAACAGACTTGGCACCCTGTGGTCTTAACATAAATGTGAAGAGTTATATTTGGATGTTCTGTTTTATTTTGCTGATCTGCGTGTCTGTCTATTTGTCACTATCATAGTGTCTTGATCACTGTAGCTTTTTAGTAAGTATTAAAATCAGAGAGTATGAGTCCTCTAATTTTGTTCTTTTTTTCAAGAGTTATTTGTGGTTATTCTGGCTTCATTGCCTGTCTATATACATTTTAAGATTAGCCTGTCAATTTCTATAAAAAAACCAGCCAAGATGTTAATATGTATTATGTTGTATTGTAGATCAAATTGGAGAGTCTTCCTTTCTTAACAGTAACAGGTCTTTCTATCTATGATCATGGGTATTTCAACATAGGTTTTTAAAAATTTCTTTGAATAGTATTTTATAATTTAAAAGTATAAGCAACATTTTTGTTAAATTTATTCTAAAGTATTTCATTCTTTTTAGGTGCTGTTACAAGTAGAACTGTTTTCTAATTTTATTTCTGGACTGATCACTGGGTATATAGAAATGAAATTGATTTTTGTATGTTGATCTTACGACCTATAGTATCACTAAACTCACATATTCTGGTAGTTTTCTTATTGTCTTAGGATTTTCTACATAGAATGATGTTATTTGCAAATAGAGGTAGTTTTACTTCTTCTTTTTCAATCTGAATGTCTTTTATATCATGTATTTTATTGTAAAGGCTAGAACTTGAGTATAATGTTGAATAGGAGTCAATGATAGAGTGCACGTCTTTGCTCCTGATCTTTGGTTGGGAGAAAGCATTCCCTTGTAGTGATTTTTTTTTTTATCCCAGAAAGAATAGGACATAATTTTGTCTTGAAGCCTAACTTCCTTTTGATTTAAGTTTTTTTTTTTTTCTTTTTTTTCTGTTTACATATACAGATATGTGCTGATTAGAAGACTCACTTGTGCAGTGTGGAAGATAAGCAGTGCCTTACAAAAATGGGGTTTGGGAGTGACCTGAAGAATTCACATGAAGCTGTATTAAAATTGCAAGACTGGGAATTGCGGTTATTGGAGACAGTGAAGAAATTTATGGCTCTGAGAATAAAAAGTGATAAAGAATATGCATCTACTTTACAGAACCTTTGTAATCAAGTTGATAAGGAAAGTACTGTCCAAATGAATTATGTCAGCAATGTATCCAAGGTGAGAAGAATAATTTCATTTATTATTTGTAGCATTATAACTATGCTTAAAGCAAATAGGTCATAATGTTGCATGGGCATACCCAAGTCAGTGTTCTAATGCAATGGTTCCAAAATTTTATTGTCCTTGTACAGATGTACTTTGGTATCTTTATGAATGTCTTCAGAGTAAACTCCTAGAAATGGGATTTTTTTAGGTCAAAATGTAAATGTGCATCATAGTTTTAGGGTTAGGGTTATATTTACATTAGCAAAATAATATTGAATATTGCTAATGCAAGTATAAATTTATATAAGATAGATACTGATCTTGTAACATTTTAAATATACACCAGAAATATATGAAGTTTCTACTTAATCTGAGCAACAGATTTGTTGTCAAAATTTTGAACTTTTATTTTTCTGATAGGTAAGAATGATGTCTAGTCTGGTTTTTATAATTATCTAAAAGGAGCAAAATTAAAAATATTTTTGTGTGTTTAAATAGTAGTTGTTTTTTGAGGACTTATTTTGTGCAGTGGATGAATGCTACTTTGTGTTTTTATATTCATTTAAAATTATACCTGTCACAATATAGTCAGCTGTCTTCTGAAATAGTACAGTGGTACAGATAATCCTTAAATAACATAATTTATTTGAAAGGAGATCCTGGCTTAGCTTTTAAACATGAAGTGGATTGAAATATTGGCAATGCTTTATATAGCACTTGGGAATAAAAAATAATGACAAATGCTTTTGGACGAATCAGTCTTATTATTTAGTAGGGATGTAATATGCATACAATGTAACTTGAACCTGTATAACAAGAACTTGAACTATAAAGGGTGCCAAAAAATGTATTCACATTTTTAAAAAGGGAACTACTGTATTAAAATTGTAATGCCTAAATATTGTTTGACTTCTGCAGTTGTAAGAGATACAAGATACATTATGTGTGTCACCACGAAAGTTTTGAGATAGACTATGTTATGGTCCATTATTTCTCTTCCAAGAAACATGGTTGAGAACATCCTTTCTGATTTACCTGTGCAAGTTTCCACTGGCTCAAGTTATCAGTGTTGCCAGGAGGGCTTCATTTGCTTCTGTCCATGCGGATTTTATATTTCTTGATTTTTGTGTATCGAAACTTTTGTAATGGTCCATGTATACAGTTTAACAAATGTTATGTTATATATTGAGTATTAAAATTTTAATACAATTTTTTTTCCTTTCTTAAAACATGTATACAGTTTTTGGTATCTTCTTTACATATTTAAGGAAGCAATTTTCAAGCCTGTCTATAGTGTCAGATCTGCTGTAACATTGATTTGAAAACCCTAGTGTATTCAAACACAATTGATATATTGGGGAACAGTTTGAGCTTAATGTGAATTTTGCATCTGCTTATATGTGAAACCAGAAGCACTAGGTGGATGCAGAAAACTACTCAGCTGAACCAAGCTGCTGGGGAGTACTGCACAGTTCAGCCCTATTTACTTCTTTATCCTGGCCACCACCCATCCACATGTGTGGTATTGCCGTTTTCTGTCCAATTTCAGGTATCTCTACTACTTTACTGTAACTCACAAATTACAGTCTTTCTGAAACCTATTTTGACAAGTAAACTTTAGGTCTTTTCAAGGCCAAGTGCCATATTTATTGGACACGTATTAGTCATGTATTTCTTAACCATTTAATATGCGTAAAACTGCATAGTTTTTATTAGGATCCTGTCCTCCTTAATAAATTTCTTGAGGATTAATTCCTTTAACCCAATTTTTCCATAAGCTTTGTGGCATTGTGTGATTTTTTTGTGCAACCTGATTATTAGAAACAAAAATATTTTGCTACAGCAGAACTTGTAGATCAGAATTACATGGAGAGGTATAAAATACTGATGCCTAGACTTTATCCAAAACCTATTAAATCAGAATCTCTGCTCACAGAGCTCAGCAATTGTTATTTTAAAAGGCTCTGACTTGCTGCCTCTTATAGCCAGTTTGTGAACCACTAGCCTAGGGAAACCAAGGAGCTTTGAAGAAAATGCAGAAAAGAGGTTCTTATAAATAGAAAGTGTGCAAGATTTCCTATGCACTTACAAGTGAGTCTTTGACAATGTCAGTTTCAGGGAAATTTAATGAGTTATTTTCTGGATTTCTGTATCTTATAAGTATTTAGAGATGCCAAAACCCTTTTTCTTATGTAGTAGGCAAACTCAGAATAATAACAGTTGTTTCAGAGTACCATTTATTTCAAGTAATTGTGTAGTTCAGAAACTATACATTCTTCATGGAATTTTTATGTTGCTTTTAAAAAAATTCAAACAAGAAGAAAGAAAACAAGTGATTAGAGGACATAGCATGCAGTGAAAAGCTATTTGACAGCTATTATTTAGGTATTTTTTAAGCTTGAGTCATCTTGTTCATTTTCAATGCTTATTATAACTGTAGCTCGAGTAGTAGTTTGCTGTTTGACTCAGTATCCTAGAATAAATAATTTTTGGTTTAATGAACTGAGAACACTAAATCTACTTATTTATGGATTACTAATTTATCCTACCACACCTATTAGTTCAAAGATAGAAGACAAGAAAGGACATGATGTATATTTCTAAAAGATATGCATTTTCCCCCATGTGAAGTGTTCTCTTATCTAAATATTGAATACAGAGTTTACTTTCTTTATATCATGTATTCATCTTAGTGTAAATGGCACTGTTTACCTCCACTGGCTTCAAAAGCATAAAATAGACATTTTAGGATTTGTTTTAATTGTTTCAGAATGTAGATGCTATTTGGCATATGCATCTGATCTCATTTTTAAGGAGATAAGAGAAATATGGGTATTTTATGGCTCCATAATAACTTTAGAATTTTTTTTTTTCTATTTCAAAAATTTTTTTTCTATTCCCAATGACATTTTTTCACCATTGAAATTTTGATTAGGTAGGGATTGCTTTGAATCTGTAGGTCACTTTGGAACATTTTAATGATCATCATGCTTTCAATCCATGAACACAAGGAATCTTCCCATTTAGTGATTCAATTTCTTTCATCCGTATTTTATATTTTTCAGTGTCAAGATACCTTTCTTTGGGTAAGCTTATTTCTAAGCATTTTATTATTTTATTGCTATTTTAAATGGGATTTTTTAAAAAATT
Source organism: Loris lydekkerianus (assembly GCA_963574355.1). Classification (NCBI taxonomy): domain Eukaryota; kingdom Metazoa; phylum Chordata; class Mammalia; order Primates; family Lorisidae; genus Loris; species Loris lydekkerianus. Next base: position 9,239 of record CAUYPK010035216.1, on the reverse strand, counting down.
CTTTTTTGATAGTTTGTTGTCAGTGTATAGAAACACTACTGGTTTTCATACGTTGATTTTGAATTATGCAACTTTACTGAATTTGTTTATGAGTTTGAATAATGTTTTAAGGAGTTTTTAGGGTTCACCTGTATTTAACTAGTTATTGCTTTAAGAGACTGAGTCTTGGTCTGTCACCCAAGCTAGGGTGATGTGATCATAGCTCACTGCAACCTTAAGTGCTTGCCTTAGCCTCCTATGTAGCTAGGAATACAAATGCACACCACTATACCCAGCTAATTTTTTAAAATTTATTTTATGTTTTTTAAGCAACAGGCCTCACTTTTAAATTTTCTTTTTCTTTTCTGTTTGATCTGCCTAGAAATTCTAGTACTGTACTGAATAATGGGCATCTTTTTTTTTTTTTTTTTCATTTCACAACTTGGAAAAGCTTTCAATTTTTCCCATTTAGTATGATGTGACTTATACTGGTAAAATCCAATTATAAGGAACATGATTAGCAAGCTGGTTTTTCTATAATAAAGCAATTGGAATGTCTGAAGATGGCCTACAATATTTTGTTTATTAAATTTCAAAGAATTATTTTCCACAAATTATCTTAACAAACTATGTTTTGATCTTTGCTAGGACATAACCAAAGAGCTTTATCTGCAAAGGGCTATGCCAGATTTATTACAAATGTTGGATTGGATTTAACTTTCTTTATTCAATGTCTGTTAACATTTTACTCTTCTTTTTTTTAATAAATGATACAGCCACCTATGTAATTCAAGTAATATACCACCTAAGTATTTTTTGCTACTTTCAACCATTCTTTTCATGTCAGTGTTTCATTTATATTATGTGCTGGTCTGATCTTTCTGTTGTTCTATCAGTTGAATATAGACTTGGTTATTTTTCCTTCACCATTGTAATACTCTCCAATTCCAGGTTTATATAATAAGATTTTTAAAACCCCTTTTATGTCATATATTCAATTCATGGTTTTAGTCTACATTTTTCTTTCTTTCCTTCCATGAATATTTATTATTGCAGGCATCAAAGTAAATATCTGAAATAGTAGACATTGACAAGGTACAGCCTTCATGGAACTTCCATTCCGGTTGAGGAGACATTTACAGTTTTTGGCCAGGCCCGGGTTTGAACCCACCACCTCCGGTATATAGGGCTAGCACCCTACTCCTTTGAGCCACAGGTGCTGCACCCAGAGGAGGAGACATTAAAAAAAAAAAAATACTCCACCAAGTATAATACAGATAAATAAATAATTGTTTTAAGTGCTAAGAGAGAATAACAAAGGTTCATGAGATTTTGCTGATCACTAAAGGAAGAGATGGCTCTTGCTAGGTGAAGGAGAGGAAGAACTTTTAGGAAGAGGAAAAAAAGCTTTTAGGGAGAGATTAGATATAAGGAAGAACAATGTTCTGAGAATTTGTTTAACTATGTGGAGAATGTCAAAAAAGGGGTTTTGAAGGATAGAGGATAGTGAGAGACATTAAATTTCTTAGAAAGGAGTTTGTATTTTTCTTTAAATGCAAAAGAAAGCCAATGTATAGTTTGAAGGAAAACAGTGATATTAATTTCTTTTACTATCTTAAGGGGAACAGATTGGAAATAAGCACGATAGTACACCATTTGGGAGGTATTATAATAGTCGAAGCCAGAGATAATCACAACCTTCCAAAGGAGTGGCAGTGAGATGGAGAGAAGAATGTGGATTTGTGGCTGAATTTGGAGATATTAATAGAATCTGAAAGACTTGCTGATGGATTGTCCATGGGGAAGAGTAGCTTAAGCTTCATAGAGTAGGACTTTTGTAGGAAGAGACAGAATATTTATTAATAGTGTTCAGGCATTGGAGTAGGATAGAGCCAGGTTTTTGTTAAAGCTACAGTATAAATGGAAAGTTCTGATAAGGCATAGGAGGACTTGTCTAATCATAGAGCAGGAGTTCTTGAGGATAACAGGATTCTAGATAGAAGCCTGGACTGGATTAGATGTTGAGGGCTATATGGGGTTAATGGTTGGGATGATAATATAATGCTTTGGGACACTGGACTTACTGCAGTGGCTATTGTGAACAGGGCTGTTAGGCAGGTTAAATGTGCCCTTCTGGGACAAGGAGGGCCATGTAATTAAATGTGCCCAAGAAGTGTTCTTCCCTAAACTGCAACAACTTCTACATAGAATCATGGAAATTTATTGTTTCAAAGCACCTAGAAAATATTTATTTTTTGAGGATAGAGTAAGAACACTGTCTCATCTCACCTTTTTTTTTTTTTTTTTTTTAACACATGTCATAGAATGTTTTTCCAAACTTTATTCCAAATTGTATTTTTTGGAGTGAAAATATTAATCAAAAAGGACAAAGCTACATAAATTATTATGGCCATTTAGTTTATATTTTTAATTCATTGCCTCAATAATATTTTTATTATTGCATCTTTGTTAAATTTTAGATTTTAAAGGAATGGCTATATCATTTTAAATTGCTTTGTGATGGTCGGAGCATGTTAATGGTTACATTTTCATATTAGAAGTAAATATGATGGGTTTATAGACTGCACATCATGTTCCATTTTCATGGCAGCATTTTACAACTGTTCTTAAAAAAACCTCAAATCTTAATTATTTAAAAAAAAAATTATAGCAGTGTATCGAAAACAAGATTACCAAGTTAGACCCTGGTGAATATGAACTATGGCTAAGAATTTGCTTCTTTAGGCTATACTTCTATTAGATGTTTTTGATTTGAAATTAAATTGGAAAGTTAACAGAATGAATAATTATGTTTATTCATAGGTCAAAAGTAATAAAGTAGAAAATTATTATTAATATCTGAGACCATATCTTATTCTTTTTCTTGTATCTTTGAAATAGATGCTCCCTGACTGTGACATGTCTCTTAATTTTTTCTGAACGGAATTTTGAAGACCTTTAGTGAAGAATTTTCCCTTGTTCCTCTTCTCAGTGTATATATCCATCACAAAGTCTAACCAATAACAAATGCCATTCTTCCAGCAGTAACCGTGTCCGTGTCTCCACTAGTCTGAAACTCACCATTATATGTCTCTGCTATTGAGGAAATGTGTTGTGCCCCTTAGGTGTATTGTGTGGGAAATGTTACCATCTAATAGTATTTATTAAGAAAAGAAGAGGGCTGCAGAAGTACTGAGAATACCAGTGTTAAAGACACAGGCAGCAAAAGAACAGGCACCGCAGACTGAGAAGGAAATTTTAGAAACAAGCCAGGAATGCTGGAGAATAAGATAGGAAGCCATGCAAGCCCCCAGAGAAGAGAGTTTCAGTAAGAAGTGAGTCAGTAGGATGGATGTCAGAGAGAGAAAGGTTAAGATAAGGACTGGAAAATGTCTATTGCATTTGAAGTTTAAGAATTGGTGACCCTACTGGGACATTAGAATGGTGTGGGCAGAACAGTATTTCAGTGTTTTAGAAAACAGTGAAGAAATGATAAAATGAAGGCTGCAAGTGTGGACTCTCAAAGAGTCCCTTAATCTTTTCCCTAAAATTCTAGAGTCTCTGATTATTGAAATTTGAAGGACTTGTAGAAGATGTTAAAAATGTTAAATACAAATTGTTCATAGCTATTTGCACTATTGTGAAAAACCTTTGTTTGATATCATTGTAATAATTCATGTAAAGCTAAATATTTAAAACTTTTGAACAATTAAAGCACAGCTAAATCAAAACCTATAAATGCTAATTTTCTTTTCTTCTTCTTGTTTAAGTCCTGGCTACTCATGATTCAGCAGACAGAACAACTTAGTAGGATAATGAAGACACATGCAGAGGACCTAAACTCTGGACCCTTACACAGGCTCACCATGATGATCAAGGACAAGCAGCAGGTGAAGAAAAGTTATATAGGCGTTCATCAGCAGATAGAGGCAGAGATGATCAAGGTTTGTCTTTCCACATTGAAATTCTATCTTTAATTTGCTTTTTTAAATTCACTGAAATATTTTATCTCGTTTGACCTGAAAAATTGTCATTTTGTAACAAGAAATAGGTTTAGAGTCTCTAACAAATAGCATCTTATTTTATTGAATGTAAAACATTGATTAAAAGATACGAGGTCAGACAATAAAGTTCAAGAACTCATCCTAGAAAAAGTGGTACATACCTCATTGTATCTTTATAGGTAAAGTGAGCTTCTTGTCAATAGCGTGTAATTGGATCATGATTTTTATTCCATTTTGTTAATCAGTATTTTTTATATTTAATCTCTTCATGTTCAAGGTTAATATTGATATGTGTGATTTTGTTCCTGTCACATTGTTAATTATTGTGTAGTCATTTGTAAATGCTTTCTTCCTTGTCTCTGTTTTCCACTATAGTTTGGGGAAATTCTGCAGTGGAACCATTTGGTTCTTTTCTCTCTCTCCTTGAGTTATTGCTTTGCCAGTGGGTTTTATACTTTCATGTTTTTTCTTAATGGTGAATGTCATACCTTTGCTTCCAAGTTTAGGACTCCCTTGAACATTTCTTGTAGGGCCAGTTGTCGTATTCTGTCAGTATTCATTTATCTGTGAAAGATTGCTTCTCTTTCATTTATGAACATTAATCTTGCTCAATGTACAATTCTTGGGTAGCACTTCTAAGTTGTCATCCCATTTTCTTCTGTAACGTTTCTACTGAGAGGATTGCTATGAGTCTTACAAGGTTTTCTTTTTAGGTAACTAGACACTTTTTTATTGCTTGTTCTAGAATTCAGTCTTTCACTTTGACTTTAGATAGTTTGATTATATTGTGCCATGGCAAAGTCCTTTTTGTATTGTACTATTTGCCTGGAATTGCTAAGTGTCCTGTACCTGGATGTCTAACATCTTTCTAGATGTGGGAAGTTTTCTTCTACTGTTTTATAAAATAAGCTTAGTAAAACCTTTGATCTCTCTTCACCTTTGGGAATGCCAATAATTCATAAATTCAATTGCTTTATATACTTCTAAGCATCTCTAAGGCTTTGTGCATTAAGTTTTATTATCTTTTCTTTATTTTTATGTGACTGTCTTACCACAAAAGATTTGTCTTAAATTCTGAAATTCTTTCTTCTTCTTATTCTCATGTATTATTCAAGCTTTCAAATGTATTTTATATTTCTTTCAATGAATTTTTGAGTTCCATAATTTCTTTTTTTTTATTTCAAATTAATATGAAGGTACAAATTTTTAGATTACATAGTTCTCACTTCCAGGGTAAAGTTCCACTTGTAAAATAGGCCCTCACCCGGAGCGCAGGTCATACACCCTCATAGTGTGCACAATAGGTGAGAGATCCCACCACTTGCCCTCTCTCCCTCTGCCAAGGTCCTGCCCCCTCCTCCCTCTCCCATCTCCTCCCCCTGCTCCCGTACTAAGCTATATTTGTGTTTTATTATTCATATTAGCATGTAATTGTTTATATATTGGTTTCATATTAGTATTGAGTATATTGATATTTATTTTTCCATTCTTGCGATACTTTACTGAGAAGAATGTAAATGTAAAAGTTGTAAAGTCTCCATCTTTTTTAATGGCTGAATGATATACATATACCACAATTTGAATGTTTACATGAGGAGTGGCTGTCACTGTGATGAGGTTCTGCCACAGGGAGGTGGGCTTCGTTCCAGTGGCCACAGCCTTGCCTGGCATGTGAAGGACTTTTGTTCTTTTCATGCCTCAGTCCTACCAGGACCCTGTTCCAGCTCTTGCAGCCAACCTGGGTGCTGTTATGCCAACCAGGTAGTTTGTGCCTTGCCTTCATCTCGTCCCTGGGCCACAGCAGCCCTCTGTGGCAGTTCCCATCCTTCTTAAGCCTGACAGGCAGTGCCTACTTCCAGTGGCAGTGGCTGCAGCCCTTGTCATAATCACTTCTCAGTCGTGGTAGTGGGAGCCTAACCCCCACGCATGGCCTAGTTCTATAAGCTGCAACCTGAGTGTCCTTAATACCTAGGACTAGTGGTGCTGGTTCTCAGTTCTGGAGATTCTCAGTACTGCACACTGTCTGATGAGAGGTAATATCAAGAATAGCAGCCAGGTGCTGTGGCTCATGCCTGTAATCCTAGCACTCTGGAAGGTGGATTGCTTGAACTCATGAGTTTGAGACCAATCTGAGCAAAAGTGAGACCTCTTCTCTACGAAAAATAGAAAACTGAATCAAGAGGATCTCTCGAGCCCAAGAATTAGAGGTTGTTGTGAGCTATGATACCATGGCATTCTACCCAAGGCTATAGTTTGAGACTGTCTCAAAACAAAAGGAAAAAAAAAAAAAAAAAGAATGGCGTCTTGATGTGGTCAGTTAAGTTTCAGGTAGGGCACGAAATCCCAGGCATGTTACGTCCCTACAGCAGTTCTTTCTCACAGTCTCTCAGTCGGTTCCAAGATGCTCTCCTGTGGCTGGATTATATGATTCCTCAGCGGAAAAGTGGATTGCAGAGAGAGAGACACTCACTCACACCCCCTTCTGGAATGGGGACTTGCTCCTGGTTCCTGGCCAGGCCCAGCTGTGAAGGCTGCCTGTTTTCTCTCTCCTTCATAGATTTTGGTGACTCCTGTATTTCTTTGAGGGACTCCCATGTTCCCTCTTGGATAATGTATTTAAAGTATGATTGTCTATATATTATTTTAGTTCTTATAAGTGGTTGAGGCATCCTTGAAATTCTCCTAGTCTGCCATCTGGATGAAAAAAAAAAAAAAAACAGTTTAAATGTAAACATTTAATAGATTTTCTGTATTTTGTTCTTTGACAGGTTACAAAGACAGAATTGGAGAAATTAAAATCCAGCTATCGACAATTAATAAAAGAAATGAATTCTGCTAAAGAGAAATATAAAGAAGCTATAGCAAAAGGTATGGCAAAATTATGAAAGTTATTTAAGTGATTTTTATTTTTACCATTTGAAAGTTATCTTTTTGGACAGTAGAATGATTCCAGTTAGAGAAATTCACATATAAAAAACCTTAAACCAAAGTGGATTAAATTTTCAAACTGTGTAGTAAATTCTACTAATTTCTTGTTGTTTCAAATTATTCTACATATTTTTTAATAGCTCATACTCAGGGGTCTTATGTTGCATTTGTAATAGAATGTAAGGAATGTTTAAAATTTTCTTTTTGGTATCGTATTTTCTTACTTAATAAGAAGAATATGGTTGTATGTGTTTAGGAGGCTTTTATAAATCTTCTTTTTACCTGTAAAAACCATTCGAATACCAGCATCATTTTATAGCATTATGTTATCTTTGTAGCTTATTTTAATGTGTTTATCATGTGTCTTAAAATTTTCATAAGAAGCTTGAGAAACAAATGGAAAGAGAAGCATCTTATTTATGTTTTAAACAGATTTATGGTTGTAGTTTCTTAGTAAGTACTCTTGTAATTTTGCATCTAAAATTGTTTACATTCTAGATGTCAGTGGAAATTAAGCAGAGTTTATGAAAGGAAGCTTCTTTGGCTGTTGCTGTATTTGGGAAGTATTTTCCTTTTCAATGTGACTGAACAATCTTCATGTTTACTTTTTTTTTGCAGAAGTTTTTAAAATTTCAGAATTTTGGTTACACAATTTGCTTTTGTATATCTTATGTCAGAGGTAGTGTTCCCCACACCTAGAATGTGTGCATTATACCCATCAGCTGTGAATTCACCCACCCCTACCTACTTGATGCCCATTGAGTTTTACTTCCCTATGTGCATGTAAGTGTTGATCAGTTAGTTCTAATTTAGTAATGAGTACACGTGGTGTTTGTTTTTCTATTCTTGTTAAACTGCCCTTAGAAAAATGGTCTCTAGTTCCATCCAGGTCAGTGGTTCTCAACTTTCTTAATGCCACAATGTATTTTCATTGTTATCAAGGGGTCGTGACCCACAGGTTGAGAACCGCTGATCTCGGTAGTTAGAAAAGATGCTAGATCACCATTTCATGAATCCACTCATGTATTGATGGGCATTGGGTTGTTTCCACATCCTTACAATTGTTAATTATGCCGATATAAACATTGAGTGCAAGTGCCTTTATGATAAAATGTCCTTTTGTCCCCTGGGTGATTACTTAGTAGTGGAATTGCTACATTGAATTGTAGGTCTACTGTTAGTTTTTTAAGTATCTCTGTACTGCTTTTCATAGAGGTTGTGCGAGTTTGCAGTCTCAACGATAGTGAGTGAGAGTTCCTTTTTCTTTGCATCCATGTAACACTTTTACTTTTGGGACTTTTTAAAAAGAGCCGCTCTCACTGGAGGTAGGTGATACCTCATTATGGTTTTGATTTGCATTTCTCAAATGATTAGAGATGTTGAGCTTTTTTTTCATGTGTTTATTGGCCACTAGACTATCTCCTTTGAAAAGTTTTTATTCATGTCTTTTGCTTACTTTTAATGGGGTTGTTTGATTTTTTTCTTTCTGATTTGCTTGAGTTCTTTGTAGGTTCTGGCTATTAGCCCTTTATCAGATGCATAGCATGTGAATATTTTTTCACATTCTGTGGGTTGTCTATTTACTCTATTAACTGTGTCCTTGGCTGTGCAGAAGCTTTATAATTTGATTGGGTCCCATTTGTTTATTTTGTTGATGCTGTCATTGCTTTTGAAATTTTCTTTATAAATTCTTTGTCTAGACCAGTGGTTCTCAACTTTCCTAATGCTGTGACCCTTTAATACAGTTCTTCTGAGTTGCGACCTGCAGGTTGAGAACTGCTGGCCTAAACTGATATCTATAAGAATTTTTCCAATATTTTCATCTAGGATTCCTAAGTTTTGTGCCATAGGTTTAAGTCTGTTATCCACAGTGAGTTAATGGTTATGAGTAGTGAAGGGTGCAGGTCCTGTTTGAGTCTTACATGTGGCTATCCAGTTTTCCCAGCATTATTCATTGAATAGAGATTTTTTTCCCTCAGTGTATATTTTCATCTGTTTTGTCGAAAATCAGATGGGAATATAAGGGTGGTTTCATCTCTGGGTTCTCTGTTCTGATCCAAAGGTCTGTGTCTCTGTTTTTGTGGTTCTCTGTGGCCAGTGCCGTAGTGTTTTGGTTACTATAACCTGGTAGTATAGCTTGAAGTCTGGCAGGGTGATACCTCCTACTTTCTTCCTACTATGTAAAGTTGTATTGACTATTTGGATCTTTTGTTTATTTATTTATTTATTTATTTTTTATTAATTAATTTATTTTTTTTATTATAGATAAAAATATGCACCATAGATGAGGCCCAACCCATCACCCTCCCTCCACCCAAACCTCCCCCC